>CAKXYN010000102.1:600000-840000 GCA_935064755.1 Tragelaphus eurycerus
ATCATATTTCTGGAGGCACTGTAGCTCAGTAGTGCTAGGCTGAAGGCCTGAGAATGTATGTTTCTTAAAAGCTCCCAGATGGTGCTGTAGGTCGGCCTATAGACCCCACTTTGTATAGCACAGAGCTGAGGCTCACTGCTGCTGCTGCTGCTGCTAAGTCACTTCAGTCGTGTCCGACTCTGTGCGACCCCATAGACGGAAGCTCACCAGGCTCCCCCGTCCCCAGGATTCTCCAGGCAAGAACACTGGAGTGGGTTGCCATTTCCTTCTCCAATGCAGGAAAGTGAAAAGTGAAAGGGAAGTTGCTCAGTCGTGTCCGACTCTTAGCGACCCCATGGACTGCAGCCTACCAGGCTCCTCCATCCATTGGATTCATCCAATATCCTGCTTGGCTTCAAGTTTATCCAGTCCTTTTATCCAGCCTCTGTCCTCCTTATTCACAATTTCCTCTTAACTGAGAATAGGCACTGAACTGTTCTCTGAACAGAAGTGGACTCATGCATGTCCCTGCTGTTTGCCCTTGTGTTCCCCTGGTCTGGGGCCACCATGTGTGGGAGGCAGAATTCTAAGATGTCTCGCAGGGCTCTGCTCCATGGCGGGCACCCCTGTGTGATTCCCCTCCCCTTGGGTGTGAGCCAGCCCTGTGACTAGAAGGCAGCATCACTGCTATAATTTGGTTGCTGACCCACTGATACTAAGTCACTCTAGAGGAAGAGCTATGACCAACCTAGACAGCATATTTCAAAGCAGAGACATGACTTTGCTAACAAAGGTCCATCTAGTCAAGGCTATGGTTTTTGTAGTAGTCACGTATGGATGTGAGAGTTGGACCATAAAGAAGGCTGAGCGCTGAAGAATTGATGCTTTTGAACTGTGCTGTTGGAGAAGACTCTTGAGAGTCCCTTGGACTGCAAGGAGATCCAACCAGTCCATCCTAAAGGAAATCAGTCCCGAATATTCATTGGAAGTATTGATACTGAATCCTTTGGCCACCTGATGTGAAGAGCTGACTCACTGGAAAAGACCCTTATGCTGGGAAAGATTGAGGACAGAAAGAAAAGGAGGGATGACAGAAGATGAGATCGTTGGATGGCATCGCCAACTCAATGGACGTGACTTTGAGTGAACTCTGGGAGATGGCGAAGGACATGGAAGCCTGGCATGCTGCAGTCCATGGGGTTACCAAGAGTCGGATACGACTTAGCAACTGAATGACAACAACGATTTAAAAACGTTTTTGAGATTCAGTGATTTTTCTCCCTGGGAAATATCTGCAATGTGATAAGCAGTGGCCAAGAGACTTCAAAGGAAGGCAACTCTCAGAGGTGATTTTCTCCTTATGTTTGAGTTGATGAGGACTTGCTTATCCTGCACACGGAAGGCTTATGCCACTTGAAACAGCGGGGTTGATAACAAAAAAGAAAAATTTCCATTTAAAACAGGGATCACTGGGGACTGAAATTTCACCCATTCAGAGCTGAATAGAGTGGAGCGGTTCTTCAAAGCTTTTAAACATGGTGTTGGTCCCATTAGCTCTTCTCAAAGCAGAAGAAAGTTGTTTACATTATCCAGATAATTAGCATCTAACTCTAGAGTGCATCTCTTTTGATTAAAATCTGCACTGTTTTTGTCCAGTCCATTGAAATTGTTGGTGATTCTGCAGGAGCAAAGAGAAAACGGAAGGAAATTACTGCCCCAGCCCTTGATTAGCTGTTTTATTTAAGATAAATCGCAATGGCTTGCAAGCAGCACTGTGTGGAAATAGAAAATCTGGATTCCACTTATGCCCTGGTTCCTGGGGGATCTTACAACCTGAGCTGGTCCAATACCTCCCATGGTCTCAGTCTACTTTCTTGGGAAGTTGAAGGGTTCAGTTATTCAAGTGTATCCTCTTTTTAACGTTCTGGTAAATTCCACATAGACTACCTGGAGACCAGTTAGGTCACCCACCCCGATAAAGCATCATCTTGGTTATCATTTCTTTATTGCAGCACTGACCAAAACATTCTTATAAAGGGCGATACTGAATATTTTCAGCTCTATCTTGGCTATTCAACTCTGCTGTGGTAGCATAGAAGCAATAAATGAATGGGCAACTTCCAATACTGCTTTATTACTGCCCCCCACCCTTTTGTGTAAACAAAAGTTGGCAGTGGTAGGATTTAGCCCACAGGCTGCAATGTAATGACCCCTATTCCATGGGTTTCTTTCTGAGGTCCTAAGCTTGAACAAAATTAAAGAACAGTGACCTAGAGTGATAGTCTGTGGCTCTTTTAAATCAGATGCTACAAGGTTGGGCTGTATTTTGATGCTAGACCTCCTACTTAAATGTAGGACTAGACCTCTCTGCAGGTCCAGTGGTGGAGAATTCACAGGGCAACGCAGGGAACACAGGGTCCATCTCTGGTCAGAGAACTAAGACCCCACGTGTCCAGAGCAACTAAGCCCCACCGCGTGTTGCAACTGTTGAGCCTGAGCAACACAGCTGGAGAGTCTGGGTGCAGTGCTAAGTTGCTTCAGTCGGGTCTGACTCTTTGCAACCCCATGACTACATCCTGCCAGGCTCCTTTGTCCATGGGCTTCTCCAGGCAAGAATACTGGAGTGGGTTGCCATGCCCTTCTCCAGGGGGTCTTTCCAACCCAGGGATGGAACCCAGGCCTCTTATGTCTCCTGCATTAGCAGGTGGGTCCTTTATCATTAGAACCACCTGGAAGTCTGTGCACAGCAGGGAAAGATTCCACATGACGCAGCAAAGATCCCGCCTGTTGCCACTGGGACCAAAGGCGGCCAAAAGAAATCAATATTAAAAAAAAAAAAAGTGTGAGCTTGGGCCATTGAATCCTCTCACTTTGAGCGTCTTATTCTCCCCCAAACAAGGACAACTAAAGCACCTTTTCCTGGGCACTCCACCACTGGAAGTCCTCAGCCTCTCACTGCTCCGTCACTGTCACCACAGCTCCATGAGGCAGCCGGTCTCTCCAGCTTTGCTGCCAGTCTGCAAGTCAGAATTCCCTGGGGGCTTGAGGCTGTTCCAGTGTCTGGATCCCACCCCTCACCATTACATCAGAATCCCCGAGAGAGGGTGGGCCTCTTGCTGGTAGCTCAGCCGAGTACGAATGCCGTGGGCAGCCACGGATGAGAGCCAGTGTCATAGGTAACTATTCCTGTTACCTCTGTTGTGCAGACATCCCAGAGGTAGGATTGCCAAAGGATACGCATCGAGAAATGCTACGACAAATGTACATGGCATATTAAAGAGCAGAGACATTACTTTGCCGACAAAGGTCCATCCAGTCAAAGCTATGCTTTTTCCCAGTGGTCATGTATGGATGTGAGAGTTGGACCGTAAAAAAAGCTGAGTGCTGAAGAATTGATGCTTTTGAACTGTGGTGTCTGAGAAGACTCTTGAGAGCCCCCTGGACTGCAAGGAGATCCAACCAGTCCATCCTAAAGGAAGTCAGTCCTGGGTGTTCATTGGAAGGACTGATGCTGAAGCTGAAACTCCAATCCCTTGGCCACCTGATGTGAAGAGCTGACTCATTGGAAAAGACCCTGATGCTGGGAAAGATTGAAGGCAGGGGGAGAAGGGAACGACAGAGGATGATATGGTTGGATAGCATCACTGACTCGATGGACATGAGTTTAAGTAGACTTCAAGAGTTGGTGATGGACAGGGAGGCCTGGCATGCTGTAGTCCTTGGACTCACTAAGAGTCGGACACATCTGAGCTACTGAACTGAACTGAGCCATAGGGAACTTGGGAATCTTAGTTCCTCGACCAGGGATCGAACCCCCACCCCATCCCCTGCAGTGGAAGTGCAGAGTCCAAACCTCTGAACTGCCAGGGAAGTCCATTCTGCTAGTGTTTTTATGCAGTGATCGTGAATAGCTATTGACTCTCCAGCACCTAAGAGGAGAAAGCCGTGGACATGTGAGGCCAATTCCCGTGGTCCGAGTCCATGGTCCAAGCCCACGTTCCTGTGTCATGGGCTCCTTCAGCGGCTCCCATCCCTGGGCTTGAAGGGAAATTTCTTGCGGCCATGTGCACATAGGGGATGGAGACTGAGTGAAGGATCTGGAAAGGGACTTTCCAAGATTAAGAACCACTGCAAAAACTCCTTTTATCTTGGGCTAGAGGTTGGCAAACAATATCTCTGTGTGGCCCACGGGGGAATTGATTTGGTATTTAAAAATTTTTTTTAATCACAAGATAGAATTGCCTGAAATGTGAACACTTGATAAAAGTCAGACTTCAGCACCTCCAAATACAGTTTTGTGGAGCCCAGCCACACCCACTTGTTTGTCTGTTGTGCAGGACTCACACACTGTGCATGGTGTGTTGGAGTTCCAGAGCCTCACACAGTGACCGTCTGCCCCTCTGCAGAAGCAGCTTGCCAAGCCCTGCCAGAGGTCATGGGGTAAAAGTAAGTGGAACAAAAACATATGCAACTTGTAACATAAGAATAGCGCATTCTGCCAGTCTGTAAAATCAGTGGAACCAAAACACACCACTGTGAGCCTGGCTTTCAAAGGCTGATCAGTAACCGGTTACAAAAGGGTTGGCAGGAGGCTGGGAAATACGAGTCCATCTGAAATAAGATCCATTTCAACGTTTACGTCTACTGATGCCAGTTCGAATATGGAGAAGAAAATGAACAAAACCATAATGTTCCTCATTGTGGCAAGAATTCAGGGTATGTGGGGCCGTCGGCCGTGTTCTCTCATTGCATCCGAACCGGCTTCTTCTGCAAAGTTCTCATGGCGATGACTAGCGAATGGTCCGAATGTTTGAACGGAATGGGGAGTCTCCCCCTCACCCTGAAAACAAATTGACCTGCATGCTGAACCATTTGAGTATTGTCAAGAACTCTTTCTCTCCCCTTTTCCTCTTATTGTTCTCCTTGTTCAGTTGCTAAGTTGTGTCTGACTCTTGGTGACTCCACGGACTACAGTATGCCAGGCTTCCCTGTTCTTCACTTGCTCAAACTCACGTCCATCTCACGTCCATTGAGATGCCATCCAACCATCTCATCCTCTGTCGTCCCCTTCTCCTCTTGCCCTCAGTCTTTCCCAGCATCAGAATCTTTTCCAATAAGTCTGTTCTTCCCATCAGGTGGCCAAAGGATTGGGGTTTCAGTTTCAGCGTCAGTCCTTCCAGTGAGTATTCACGGTTCATGTCCTTTAGGATGGACTGATTGGATCTCCTTGCAGTCCAAGAGTTTCAAGAAGTCTCAAGAGCCTTCTCCAACACCACAGTTCAAAAGCAAAAATTCTTTGGTGCTCAGCCTTCTTTACAGTCAAACACTCATATCTGTCCATGAACCTGCCAAATGAGATTTAGATGGATTTCAATAAGCAGGTTCAGTAAATAACTCTGAAACTCTGCAAAACTAAGTTTTCTGAGATACTTGTTAATTTGTTTTGTACTGAATAGAACACTCCATCATCATCTTAAAGTAATACATCCAATTAAGTAGATCAAATTAACTTTGATTCAAAGCAACTTTCTGAGTTTATAAGGCTGAAATTCATTGCTTAGAATCATTTTGAATATATGAAATGTATATCAATGTGCACATTCAAATAAATAAAATGAAATATAAAAAATACAAAATATAACCTAAATGGGAAAAGAACTTTAAAAAGAATAGGTGCGTATAGATTTATAACTGAATCACTTCAGTGGACACCTGATACAGTAACACAACATTGTTAATTAACTATAGTCCGATATAAAATATAAATTTTAAAAATAAACAGGAAGAAAAAGTAAAAATTAAAACATACAAAATATAAAAAAAACCTTATTATATGTATATCTGAAAAAGTAGTGTAAGTGCTTGTCACTAAGTTGTGTCCGACTCTTTGCAACCCCAGGGACTGTAGCCCTCCAGGCTCCTCTGTCCATGGGATTCTCCAGGCAAGGATACTGGAGAGGGTTGCCATTCCCACCTCCAGGGGTTCTTCACGACTCAGGGACTGAACCCGGGTCTTCGGCATTGCAGGCAGATTCTTCACTGTCTGAACCACCAGGGAAGCCCCATATGAATATCTGAACATAATCTTATATGCGATTACATGTACGTGTTACCCAGTTATGTCCGTATAACTGGATAACTTATTTTTGATACATCTGTAATCGACTTCTTACATAGAAATAGTATGTACAGTGTATACGTGTATCAGAATATATCATTAGGTAAAGGGCAGTGGAGGAGATACATAATGAGGATATATTTATCTAAAATATCTCCCTCACTTGTTTTGGAAGGATTTTGTTTTTAAAAGCTGAGTGGGGAAACTGAAGTTTAATTTACTTCTGGAAAACAGTTGATGTAATTTGAATAAAAAATAAACAGATTTTCCCACTGCATTCGCTATGTAATTAATAATGTAAATTTTGGGAAACATGATTATTTGTCTTTTCTGGGAACCTAAACATTCAGAAGGGCGCTCTGCTCTCTTTGGAGAATTAACAGAGATAACATACTCATTTAAGGGGCTTCCCAGGTAACTCAGCTGGTAAAGGATCCGCTTGCAACGCAGGAGATCTCGGTTCGATTCCTGGGTCAGGAAGATCCTCTGGAGAAGGGGTAGGCTACCCACTCCAGTATTCTTGGGCTTCCAGGGTAGCTCAGCTGGTAAAGAATCCGCCTGCAGTGCAGGAGACCTGGGTTCGATCCCTGGGTTGGGAAGATCCCCTGGAGAAGAGAAACAGCAATCCATTCCAGTATTCTGACCCACAGAATTCCATGGACTTTGCATGGGGCCGCAAAGAGTCGGACACGACTGAGCGACTTTAACTCACTTGCTCACTCATTTGAGGGAAGTTCAAGTTCAAGGCAAGTGAGTTTCACAGATAAAACCACCCTCCCCCACATTCCCAAGAGATGGTGGGTGGCAGGGGCCCCTTTGAGCTGAGTGTCCTTTTGGATGGTCCTTGATGCCTTTGTACAAATATCAAAAGGCAGAAAGTCCTGGCAGACCCGCCCAGAATCCAAACTTCAAAGAGAGATTAAAGCATCCTAACTGGGCAAAAGCTCTCCCTTTTCCCCTTAGTAAATACTATTTGTGCATAACACTTTGTCCAAAAATTAAAATGTTCCAGTGCGAGAAGACATAGGGATAATTGATTTTGTTCCCCTGACTTCACTGTAAATGAAAACCATCTGAATATCTGCCAGTTCCTTTCCAGTTATTATCTCTGGGTTTGCTTCATTCTCTCCAAGTTTCTGGGTGCTGACATCCCAGAGGCCTCCTGGGGCGCTGGTCCCTGTCTCCAGCCAGAGATGATCGTGTTACACCTGGGGACGTGATGCAGGCATCAGGCCTTTTAAAAAGCCCTTCCCCCCCTCGGCCCCCTTCCCTTCTCACATAATTAGAGAATTATGTAATCACGCAAGACGTCTCAGCACACTGCATTTAAGTTTTGTGATTCTCACCCCTTCGATTAAAAGAAGTGATGCCCTTCCTTTGAACAACAGAGCCATTAGGGCCTGAGGGCATTGGACCCTTCTGGTCCCCAACGGGCATTGTTTCTTTTGTATGCAGAGTCCCGTCTGTGCTAAAGGCCTGGGATGCTCATTGGTGATGCAAAGGATGAGAGAAATAATCGATTTTACCAGCACCAGCCCCGGGCAGTGAGGTGGGAATTGCGTTCACTGTTTTCTTCCCTATCAATAGCAGGTTTAGGTTAGTACTGGGGTGGGGTGCCATTGCCTTCCCCGTAGGGCGAATCAAGGGACCTAAATAGCCAGGCAATCAGGGTGGTCCTGGAAGCGCGGGGGAAGCGCGAGGAGGGGGAGGCTTTGGTGGGGCCCAGAATATCACCAGGGGGTTGGGTGGAGTGGTGACCTTCCAGCTCACTTTTCCCTCTTCCAAGATCAAGTGGAGCAGAGAAGAAAAGGGGCTCAGGCAGCAGATAACTCAGCCCAGCTGGGCCGTCTTCCCGGAGACCTAAGTTCTCATCCCGTAAGCCGCTTGAAGGCTTATCAGTCTGAGCGCCGAAGAATTGATGCTTTCAAACAGTGGTGCTGGAGAAGACTCTTGAGAGTCTCTTGGACTGCGAGGAGATCCAACCAGTCCATCCTAAAGGACATCAGTCCTGAATATTCACTGGAAGGACTGATGCTGAAGCTCTAGTACTTTGGAGAAGACTCTTGAGAGTCCATTGGACTGCACGGAGATCCAACCAACCCATCCTAAAGGAAATCAGTCCTGAGTATTCATTGGAAAGTCTGATGCTGAAGCTGAAACTCCAATCCTTTGGCCACCTGATGTGAAGAGCTGACTCACTGGAAAAGACCCTGATGCTGGGAAAGACTGAGGGCAGGAGGAGAAGGGGATGACAGAGGATGAGATGGTTGGCTGGCATCTTTGACTCAACGGACACGAGTTTGAGCAAACTCCGGGAGATAGTGAAGGACAAGGACACGTGACAGGCTGCAGTCCATGGGGTCGCAAAGGGTCAGACACGACTGAGTGAAGAACAAGCCTTCTTCATCTGATACATAGGAAGATGCTGAGAGTCCTAGCTCAGTGTAGCAAGACTTAAATGAACTCATAAATAAAAGCACTTACAGAGTGCGAGGCACTTAGTAATTGCTCAATAAATGCAGAAAGTCTTGCTACTTTGCTCCATCTCATTTTTTTTTCCCTCAAGCAGTGACAGCATCTTTTAGCATGTGAAGATTCTTTCCTTTTTCTCCCTCTTTCAAAGGACGGTTAAAACATGGAAATAGGCATCTTTAAAAATACAGGTAAAGTGATGTGTAGGTGTTAATTGGAACAAGAAATCTTCAAAGGAGAGAATTACTTCAGATGGAGCTTGGGAGACAGGTGGAAGAGTTCTTCCACCGTTGCAGGACTTTTCCAGCCTTCCACCCGGCGACTCTCCAGCGGTGAACTTGGAGCGTAGTGTGTCTGAACTTCACAGACTCCCACCTGTCACCCTTTCTCTCTGTTGATTTTTCTCCCCACGGTTTAGATGTTGCTCAGAATTCACAACATTTTCCCTTCCTTTTAACTTTTTATTTTGTGCTGGGGTATAGCCAATTAACAGTGTTGTGATGGTTTCAGGTGAACAGCCAAGGAACTCAGCCATGCAATATACACTTAAATCGATTCTCCCCCAAACTCCTCTCCCATCCAGGCTGCCACATGACATCAAGCCACATGACCCTGCGCTATCCAGCAGGTCCTTGCTGGTTCTCCATGTTAAATACAGAGGTGTGTCCATGTCCATCCCAAACTCCCTAACCATCCCTTCCCCCGTCCTTCCCCCCTGGTGACCATAAGGTTATTACAGAGGATTGAGCAGAGTTCCCTGTGCTGGACAGCAGGTCCTTGCTGGTTCTCCATGTTAAATACAGCAGTGTGTCCTTGTCCATCTCAAACTCCCTGACGATCCCTTCCCCCGTCCTTCCCCGCTGGGAACCATAAGGTTATTACAGAGTATTGAGCAGAGGTCCCTGTGCTGGACAGCAGGTCCTTGCCAGTTCTCCATGTTAAATACAGCAGTGTGTCCATGTCCATCCCAAACTCCCTAACTATCCCTTCCCCCATCCTTCCCCTCTGGTAACTATAAGGTCATTACAGAGTATTGAGCGGAGTTCCCTGTGCTGGACAGCAGGTCCTTGTTTCTGCTCCGTTTTAAATATAGGCATACTCACAACTCCTTGTTTTGCTTTAGCTGATTTTACTTCCATAACTTTGTTAACCTTTATCTCCCCACTCTCTGTGCCCTTAACTACTCTTCAACAATTTGAGTCTCCTCTCCTGATTCCACTTCTTTCTAAGTCTAGGAACATCCTTGAGAGGAAATGTTGTGTCCGTCTTAAACAGCATTAAAAAAAAAAAAAAAGAATCTGGCAGGGAATAAAAGACGGCATGGAATTGGAGATGCTATTATCATGAGTCCACCATAGCTTTCGCTTTGCTTTTCCTTTCACGGGATAATACATGGAACATTCACCGAACAGAAGAATTAGAAAGTTGCTAATCACGTACCCCATTAGCACCCACTTCTTTATTTTTCCTGCCTCCTGGCCCCAGCGGTAACTAGGAACCTGACGTGTGGATTTTCCGTTCCCTTGTTTTGGTTTTTTTGCTCTTTTTATCCCATGCATATACATACATTAATCATATGTGATTTGCTTTTGCTTGCTTTTTAAAAATTTCATATAAAGAATATCCTATAGGGACTAGTTTTTTCTTTTTTTTTACTCAACCTTTATTTCAATGATGTAGTTCCTTCAATTTGAGGTCTATTAAGTATTTCACCCGGGAGCTATGCCCTGATGACTTTATCCATTCAGCTGTGTTAGGGCATCTGGGTTGTGCTGAGCCTTTTGCTCTTACAAACAGTGTTTGCTGGCAGTGGACTGTCAGTCAGATCACCTGGAGCACGTGTGCTAAGCTTCTCTTGGTTCTTAGGAGTTGAGTAGGTCTACGGAGGCCGGGTGTCATTTCCCTGGAAGATAACCAGTCTCTCCACTCAACAGCAAGGTCTTTTTCTCTTTCGGTCCTTTAGAATGGAGGGGCAGACTCCTCTCCTCAGTCAGACAGGACTCACTACTATGGTTAGCAGCCGTCCAGCACCCCAGCGCATCCACTGCTGTCTGCGTCACCGTTTCACAATGAGCAAGAAGGGCGCGGTGCGTTCTTTGCACCTCTGATGCTCTCAGCGACCTTGTCAAACAGGCACCATTATGCTCATTTTGCAGAGGAGGAAACTGCAGCTGAGGCATGGAGCATCATCCAGAATTGACCAGGAGTCAGTAGACCCCAGACTCCAGCCCCGGCTCCACGCGCATCTAAAGCCCACACCGTGTTTGCTGGCGACCACTTCTTGCCTCTCGTTCATTATCAGTGACCAAAGTCACTGATGTTATGAGAAAGCAGATGTCACTTTGTGTAGAAAAGCCTTCTACGGGAGTCTCCTTCAAATCAGCCGAGATGACACTTTATTTATTTATTTTCGAAAGGACACTTTAAATCCATCTTCTCTAGGATTTGGAGGCATCACTTTTCCTATTCTTCTGAAAGTCTGTGACGTCTGCTTCCCTGGGATCAGGAAATATTTGAAGAGTGGAAACAGTTGGGATGGTTTTAAGCTTAAGCACATCAGTAGCTAGGGAACTGGTCAAGAAATGACTTGATTTCAGAGTTGGGAGCCTAGGTTTTCCCCGCAAGTGTCTGTCATTCTCAGGGCATTGAGGAGACGTCGAGCAGGAGACAGGAAAGGTGGATAATGTGTGGATGTCTTGGGCTTCCCGGGTAGTGCTAGTGGTCAGGAACTGGTCTCCAGCCAGTGCGGAGGACGGAGATGCAGGTTACATCCCTGGGCTGGGACGATCCCCTAGACAAGGGCACGGCCACCCACTCCAGTGTTCTTGCCTGGAGCATCCCACTGACAGAGGAGCCTGGCGGGCTACAGTCCATGGGGTCGCAAAGAGTTGGACTCAACTGAAGCTATTTAGCATGTACATCTCAACCTGAATGGGTTGTCTCTTTTAGAAAGGAATCTGTGTTGGACACCTGTGTGATTTCCAAGCCACCCCTTGAGCTGTGTGTGTGTATATATATGCTGCTGTCCATGGGCTTTTCTCGGGGAAGGCCATGGCACCCCACCCCAGTACTTTTGCCTGGAAAATCCCATGGACGGAGGAGCCTGGTAGGTTCCAGTCCGTGGGGTTGCTAAGAGTCGGACACGACTGAGCGACTTCACTTTGACTTTTCACTTTCATGCATTGGAGAAGGAAATGGCAACCCACTCCAGTGTTCTTGCCTGGAGAATCCCAGGGACAGGGGAGCCTGGTGAACTTCTGTCTATGGGGTCGCACAGAGTCGGACACGACTGAAGCGACTTAGCAGCAGCAACAGCATGGGCTTTTCTAGGCAAGAATACTGGAGTGAGTTGCAATGTCCTCCTCCAGGGGATCTTCCCAACCCAGTGATTGAACCCACATCTCCTGCAGCTCCTGCACGGCAGGCAGATTCTTTACTGCTGGGTCACTGGGGAACATATATATTTATATAGCTATATATGTGGAGGAGGCAGTGGCAACCCACTCCAGTACTCTTGCCTGGTGAATCCCATGGACGGAGGAGCCTGGTGGGCTGCAGTCCATGGGGTCGTGGAGAGTGGAACACGACTGAGCGATTTCACTTTCACTTTTCATTTTCGTGCATTGGAGAAAGAAAGAGCAACCCACTCCAGTGTTCTTGCCTGGAGAATCTCACAGCCAGAGGAGCCTGTTGGACTACAGTCCATGGGGTCACAACGAGTCAGACTCAACTGAAGCTACTTAGAATGCACATCTTAACCTGAATGGGTTGTCTTTTTTAGAAAGGAATCTGTGTTGGACACTTGTGTGATTTCCTGAGCTGTGTGTGTGTGTGTGTGTATATATGTGTGTGTGTGTGTGTGTATGTATATATGCTGCTAAGTTGCTTTTGTCATGTCCAACTCTTTGCAGCCCTACAGACTGTAGCCTGACAGGCTTCTCTGTCCATGGACTTTTCTAGGCAAGAATACTGGAGTGGGTTGCAATGTCCTCCTCCAGGGGATCTTCCCAACCCAGGGATCGAACCCACATCTCTTGCAGCTCCTGCACGGCAGGCAGATTCTTTACTGCTGAGTCACTGGGGAAGATATATATTTATATAGCTATATATGTGGAGAAAGCAGTGGCAACCCCCTCCAGTACTCTTGCCTGGAGAATCCCATGGACGGAGGAGCCTGGTGGGCTGCTGTCTGTGGGGTCACACAGAGTCAGATATGACTGAAGAGACTTAGCAGCAGCAGCAGCAACTATATGTGTATATGTTAGTTGCTTTGTCATGTCTGACTCTTGCCAACCCCATGGACTGTAGCCCAGCAGGCTCCTCAGTCCATGGAATTTTCCAGGCAAGAATACTGGAGTGGGTTGCCATTTCCTCCTCCAGGGGATCTTCCTGACATAGGAATCGAACCTGGGTCTTCTGCATTGCAGGCAGATGCTCCACCATCTGAGCTACTAGGGAAGCCCAGCTATATATATATATATATATATATATATATATATATATATATATATATATATATATATATGTATATATATATATATATATATATATATGTATATATATATATATGTGTGTATATATATATATGTATGCCCAGCTATATATATATATATATGTATATATATGTATGCCCAGCTATATATATATATGTATATATATATACATCCTCCCCACTGCCCCCAGCTATTTCCAGGCTGATATATCATCTCCTCACGAGTGTGAGGTGCTCCACAGCGTTGTCTAGTAACGTGGCATCACTGTACCTGTCTCTTAGTACCAGCCCCAGGAAAGACTCTGTTCTGCCTCACATCTGGCCTCTGTGAGCTGGAGTAAATAACTTGCTGTGAAAAACAGGACAAGTATGTGTTAAAGACAGATGCTTGCTCTATTGATGTGTTAGCAGGTTGTACCCTGGTCCTGCCTTAATGTGTATTTTCAACTGTGTTTTCCATTCAAAGAGCAATTAGAAAGCATGAAAATCAGACAACAATAAAAAGAGGTGGGGGCAACATCGTTTGTCATCTGCTGACATTCCAGTGCATCTCCTTCCATGCTTAAAAGAAGTGTAGACTCTAAGATTGGGACTACAAGAAATATATAGTTTTGTATTCCTCATGGGCTTTACTGGTGGCTCAGAGCTGGTAAAGAATCCGCCTGCAATGTGGGAGACCTGGGTTCGATGCCTGGCTTTGGAAGTTCCCCTGGAGAAGGGAATGGCCACCCACTCCGGTATTCTTGGGGTTTCCTGGTGGGTCAGCTGGTAAACAATCCGCCTGTAATGTGGGAGACCTTGGTTCCATCCCTGGGTCAGGAAGATCCCCTGGAGAAGGGAACGGCTACCCAACTCCAGTATTCTGGCCTGGAGAATCCCATGAACTGAATAGTCCATGGGGTCGTAAAGAGTTGGACATGATTGAATGATTTTCATTCTTCAAGTTGAATATTATAATGTATTTCTCCAAATTTTTACATATTACTCTCACACATCATATTTAATGGTCACGTAATTTCCTTCTTTTTTTAAAAAGATTTTTGCTTTTTATGTATTTTTTTAATGTTGACCCTTTAAAAATTTTTTTTATTTATTTGTGTTTGGCTGCCTTGGGTCTTGGTTGCTGTGTTCGTTGCAGCAAGTGGGGACGACGTCTCTTCTCCTTGGTGTTCAGGCTTCTCATCCTGATGGCTTCCCTTGCTGTGGAACGTGGGTTCCAGGTGCAGAGACTTGGGTAGTTGTGGATCACAGGCTCAGTAGTTATGGCATATGCACTTAGTTGCCTTGCAGCATGTGAGATCTTCCTGAACCAGGGATCGAACCCGTGTCCCCAGCCATGGGAGGAAGATTCTTAACCCCTGGGCCACCAGGGAAGTCTCATAATTTCTTAAATAATTTCTTTTCCGTTCCCCCTTTCTATTTCCTTATTTTTTCCCATCTCTTCGAGGATTCAGTAAACTATGGTCTATGAAGTGAAGTGACGTGAAAGTGGCTTAGTCGTGTCTGACTCTTTGTGACCCCATGGACTGTAAATTCTCCAGGCCAGCATACTGGAGTGGGCAGCCTTTCCTTTCTCCAGGGGATCTTCTAAACCCAGGGCTCAAACCCAGGTCTCCTGCATTGCAGGCAGATTCTTTACCAGCTGAGCCACAAGGGAAGCCCATGGTTTATGAAATAAATGCCTGTTAAATAGGATCTTGGCTAATGTGGTCTGTATTTCTGTGACCTGGATTCATCATGCATGATACTAACAGTGATATATATCTCATCTCTATAATAAGCAGAGAGTTCATCATTTCAGACAGAAATGAAGTCGTTGGGGATTTTGGAGTATAGCAGTTCTCACAAAGGAGAGTGTATCAGGGTTATCTGGAGGACTTGCCTAAACAGAAGTGGGGGACCCTCAACCCTGCTAGGTCTGGGGTGGGGCCTGAGAGTGTGATGTTGTTGTTCAGGTGCTCAATTGTGTCCACCTGTTTGCAACCCCATGGACTGCAGCACGCCAGGCCTGCCTGTCCATCACCAGCTCCCCAGAGCTTGCTCAAACTCACATCCATTGAGTCGGTGATGCCATCCAACCATCTCATCCTCTGTCGTCTCCTTCTCCTCGCACCTTCAATCTTTCCCAACATCAGAGTCTTTTCAAATGAGTCAGTTCTTCGCATCAGGTAGCCCAGAGAATTGGAGTTTCAGCTTCAGCCTCAGTCCTTCCAAACAATATTCAGAGTTGAGTTCCCTTAACTGGACTGGTTTGATCTGAGAGTATAAATTTCTAACAAACTCCTAGCTGATGTGGCCGCTGAGCTAAAGACCACACACTGAGTTGCTCTAAAACTAGGTCTTGGTAATAATTTTTACAGACTCAGCTAAGCCTGCTATTGGCAACTTAATATAGGCAAACAAGTTAGTAAGCTCCATGCTTGGGTCTTGTATTGGTCTCATACATACTGGCCATCGATGGCATTGATCGTGGGACCTGTCAAGCCATGCCTGTGCAGCTAACTTAACGTGAAAAATTGCAATTAAGCTTTCAGGCTCCTTTTGTACTGATTTTCCTGCTTGTTATAAATGGGGGATCAGTAATCCCAGTAGAGTTTTTTCGCAACCATTTGTAAATTGATTCAGATTCAATGGTGAGATAGTTTCGCCATCAGCAGCTGGGATGCTTGACCATTTCTTTCTTTGATTGCTTTCTTGGCTATCACACTAAAGTGTAAGGCAGAAAACTTTTTGAGGTTTGTCCTTGTTTAGCAGCTGGGCCTGCTTGCTTAACTGCAATGCACAAGGTCTCTGCTCTGGGGATTATATGTGTGTGTGTATTAGTTGCTCAATCGTGTCTGACACTGCAACCCCTATGGACTGTATGTAGCCCCACCAGGCTCCTCTGTCCATGGGATTCTCCAGGCAAGAATACTGGAGTGAGTTCCATTTCCTTTTCCAGGGGATCTTCCCGACCCAGGGTTGGAACTCGAATCCCTTGTGTGTCCTGGATTGGCAGACAGATTCTTTACCACCAGCACCAGCTGCTCTGGGGATGAAGGGCGAGAAGATTTGATGCTGGGTCTTCCCACCTGCAACCCCAACCTCAGTTGTGGCCTCAGGAAATGAAAACCAGTGTCCCGTCACCGAACGCTGAACATCTGACTTGAACTGGGGGTAGGATGGCATTGTCCCCCAGAGCAGAAGGCAAGTCACTTCGTCGTCCACAGCTGTGTTCCCTTGTGCATACGGCCGCTTTCTTAAAATGATGCACGATACTGGATGCTTGGGGCTGGTGCACTGGGAATACCCAGAGGGATGGTATGGGGAGGGAGGAGGGAGGAGGATTCAGGATGGGGAACACATGTATACCTGTGGCAGATTCATTTTGATATATGGCAAAACCAATACAATATTATAAAGCTAAATAAAATTAAATTAAAAAAAGAAAAGAAGAAGAAGAAGGAAAAAAAAAAAACATAATGTGCTGCTGGGGACTCACGCTGTGCAGAAACAAACAAGCTCACAAATCCACAAATGCCGTATTTCAAAAGTTCTTCTCACAGCCTTCTCTCCTCTGGAAGGGCGTGGGCTGCATACTTGGGGGAGCAATGTTTTTTCTGAGACCCCCCGAGGACATGAAAAATCTGTGGGTAGTTGCCCCCTCTGCTTGCAGGGTCTCTTTTATGTTTTCAGGCAGAGAGCCTCATGGAACCAAACATAATTATTATTATTATTTTTTTTCATTTCGTCTTCATCATACAAGGGGTTCTTTCAGTAAAACGGCTTCCAGTTTGATGGAGGCAAAATGGATCTTTGCATTTTCCCCTGAGTCGCAGGGGCGCAAATGGCAAAATAACCCTTTATACAATGCTTAGGGTGGAAACGGTCCTTTCCTTTTTTTTAAGATTAACTTGGTAGACTCCTCCAACCGGCCGAGGCTGACGGTGAAAATGTAAAGTGAAAATTCAGCCCTGCGTGTGTGTTTTCAACTAGCTGGGGAACACATATCGTGTCCTTGGGGACCATGTGCCCAGTGTAACTTTGGAGAGAGCTCTGTGGGGGAGACCGTAGGTTTCGTTTCAAGAGGAGCCTAAGGAAGCCTGTGTCCTGCTTTTTTAGAGATGGTGAGGATTATCCCTACCCGAAAAAATAGGTTCCCTAGCAACAAGAGATAAGAGAACGTGCTCATAAATTTCCCCCACCTACTCATTAAAAAAAAAAAAATTGCTGTGAAGCAGATGGTTTGGATCAGGCAGGTATTCCAGGGTCTTAATTTACTCAGTGTCGGTACATGGAGCATAAATATTGAAGTGTTTGCACACTGCCGTTTGCAAAACTGCAGCCTGACAACTCTTTCAAAGAGGAGAGGTTTCCAAAGACCCAGCTTCCCCCCATCAATAATCCAAACAAGATGCTGGCGGAGAGAAAGCCAAGAGGAACCCAGATCCCTGGGCATGTGTGAAGGAAATAGGCAGGGCAGAGAATTCAGGATGCTCGGTACAGCACAGGATAAAAAAGAAAGCAAAGCTGTCAGAAGGATAACTGGGAAGAAACAGAGGTCTGGAGTTCAGAACTGGAAACTGTTGCACGTTGGCAAGAAATCTTTAAAAAATCTACTTATTTTGTGTAGCCATGCAATGTAGCATTGGACAGTGCCACTTCCAAATGAAGCTCTGTCTTTGCATTTAGCCGACTCCATTGCTTTTTAAAAAAAAATTGCCTCCCCCGGCTACATCTTGGTGGAGGTGGTTACTTGGCTTTATAACTGAAGGTACCTCATGTGCGTATAGCAGTGCGTGAGGAGGCAGTTTCGCCCCTGGGTCTTGGGTGGGAAAGAGCTAACAGATGAGAATTTTCACTCACAGGTCAGAAATTGAAAAGCTCTTTGTCCCTTCCACTGTAAATTATTGAAAATGATTTCCATCTTGTGTCTGTGCACAATGAAAACTTCAGTCCCTTTAATGTTTGTCTGGTGCTTGTAACCTAGATTCTTACTCTGCTAAGACCAGGATGTGATCCATGGACAAACTAGTTTTTAAATTATATTTTTCTTATCAATTTTTGTGAGGTACAGCTGATGTACAGTATTACATGTTTCAGGGGTACGGTATAGGGACTCACAATTTTGTGTGTGTGTGTGATTCACAATTTTTAAAGGTTATACTCCATTTATGGTTATAAAATATTGGGTATATTTCCTATGCTGTACACTCTAAATTTTGAAAATGAAATTTGAAACATTCATAAATATAAGTATATATATATATATATATACAGTCCATGGAATTCTCTAGGCCAGAATACTGGAGTGGGTAGCCTTTCCTTTCTTCTCCAGGGGATCTTCCCAATCCAGGGATCAAACCCAGGTCTCTTGCATTACAGGCGGATTCTTTACCGGCTGAGCCACCAGGGAAGCCCAAGAATACTGGAGTGGGTAGCCTATCACTTCTCCAGCGGATTTTGCCAAGCCAGGAATTGAAACAGGTTCTCCTGCATTGCAGGTGGATTCTTTATCAGCTTAGCTATCAGGGAAGCCCAATATATATATATGCAGTTAAATATAAACAACTCAGTCTCTTTCTTTCTCTTCCTCTCACTGGTATATCCACCTGAGTCTTGTGTCTCTTTTTAAGACATGCAGATATATTTTTCCTTCATATATATTTAAGATAATATACTTATATCGCCTATTTAGTTTATGGCAGGACAATGGCATGGGAAACCAGCAGATAACCCTGCGTCTGTAATGAAAAAACTAAGATAGCTTGGCAGGCAGCATGGCTGTGTTTCAGCTCTTGTCAGCCCCAAATACGGTTTGCATTGTTCCTGGCTGAAGTTTCCATTATATTCGGTGAGTACGAGGAAGCTTCTGCTGAGTTTGGCTGCATTCCAGACGAGTTCCAGGCGGTTGTCAAGTGTGACTGATCCACACAGTTCAATTCCCTCTCTTTAAGGAGCAGCTGGAATGCTCGCTGATCCTTAGGTGGAAATCGCGTCTGTCCTCCACTTTCTCAGGGCTGTGAAGCCCGTGACTCTTTGGCCCCCAGAGAATTCAGGCCTTCCAGCCCATCTCAGGGATATCCTGCCCTTCGGATCCCCTAACAGGACGCGCTCTGTCCTGGAGCTCTGATTAGAGTCCTCTTTGTTTAGTAGGCATGATGGTCAAAGTGGTGGAGAGCTGGGAAGAAAAATTCTCCAGTGAGAATTGCTTTGGTGAGCTTTGCAGTCTGCATTCGGGACAGCTTTGGGGAAGACTCCAACTTCTATTTTATTTTAAGGGATCAACTTGTATCATTTCGTGCATGAAGCGAGACAAACTCTTCTAGGGCAACTCATGGCAGCCATAATATACAGGTTGAAGGCATCTGCTGGTGCTAAGTCGCTTCAGTCGTGTCCGACTCTGTGCGACCCCATAGATGGCAGCCCACCAGGCTTCCCCGTCCCTAGATTGCCCTAAACTCTGTCCTGACTACTGGCTGATGGATGGGTTGCTTTTGGGGCTATGAACGAATCAGTGTACCAAAGATTGGTTTATGTTTCCTGCTGATTTGGGGGGATTTTGGGGACACTGGTATAGTAGTCCTGATGTTAGATACGTGCTTGAGCTGGCCTTCCAATCTTAGCCTATGGCATATACCTTCCTGGGAGAGGGCTGCTTCAGGATGAGTGTGTAAATGCACAATGAGTGTATCACACGGGTTTGGATGTAGAGGACAATGGTGTGCCTTTGGATGGGGCCTATGAAAATCATTTTCCAATATCCTTGTCTTTGTTTCCATTCAGAGATGTGTGCCTTGCTGGGGTATCATGAGTGTCTTTCAGCAATCATTTTTTTTTTTTTTTTTGACTTGTGGTCTCTAGAGCACAGGCTTGGTAGTTGTGCCTCACTGGCTTAGTGTGACATGTGGGATCTTCCCGGACCAGGGGTTGAACTTGTGTCTCCTGTATTAGCAGTTGGATTCTGAACCACGGAACCACCAAGGGAACCCCGGCAATGACTTCTGACATACTTCTGAAACAAGATGATCAAAAAGAATTCACCTAAAAGTTATGAAAAGCTCATGTCATTCCATGGGGCCAAATACTAATTAGAGAAATTTGAGTCAGTGGTATTTTTAGTTTGTATCTTTTTTTTTTTAATTAACAATCAACAGTTTGTGGTCTCTTTGGTTTCCAAAGAATCACCTTTGCTTACCCTGAGGCCCTGATTCTGTTTTTCTTTCCTTCCAACTATATTGTGATATTACTGACATATAGCAGTATATAAATTTAGGGGTAAAGCATAATAAATTGATTGGCATACTACATGAAATGATTATCACATAAGTTTAGTAAACAGCTATCATCTCAGATACAAAATTAAAGGAATAGAAAACACATTTTCCTTGTGATGCAAACTCTTAGGATTTCTTCTCTTAAGTTTCATATATAATATACAGTATATTTTATATCAAAATAATATTTTATAATTAAATATGTTAATTATATTTAGCATGCTGTACATTACGTCTGTAGCTGTTGTTCAGTCGCTCAGTCGTGTCTGACCCTTTGTGACTCCATGGACCCCAGCATGCCAGGCCTCCCTGTCCATCACCAACTCCTGGAGCTTGCTCAAACTCATGTCCATCGACTCAGTGATGCCATCCAACCATCTCATCCTCTGTCGTCCTCTTCTCCTCCTGCCTTCAGTCTTTCCCAGCATCAGGGTCTTTTCTAGTGAGTCGGTTCTTCCCGTCAAGTGGTCTAAGTATTAGAGCTTCAGCTTCAGCATCAGTCCTTCCAATGAATATTCAGGACTGATGCCCTTTAGGATGGACTGGTTTGATCTTGTTGCTGCCCAAGGGACTCTCAAGAGTCTTCTCCCCACCTCATGCGAAGAGTTGACTCATTGGAAAAGACTCTGATGCTGGGAGGGATTGGGGGCAGGAGGAGGAGGGGACGACAGAGGATGAGATGGGTGGATGGCATCACTGACTTGAGGGACGTGAGTCTGAATGAATTCCAGGAGTTGGTGTTGGACAGGGAGGCCTGGCGTGCTGTGATTCATGGGGTTGCAAAGAGTCGGACACGACTGAGCGACTGATCTGATCTGATCTGATCAACTCTTTGGCACTCAGCCTTCTTTATGGTCCAACTCCACATCCATATATGACTACTGGAAAAACCATAGCTTTGACTGTATAGACCTCTGTCCCCTGTATGTCCTTAGTACTTATCTTAACACTTGAAGCTTGGTCCTTTTGAGTCAGTGTTACTACTTGAAAGGGTCTTTCAGAAGCTACTGGGAAGGAATCAAGGTTGTGGTAAGTTGCTCACGTCGGTTTGCCTGTCTCTCTGTTTTGCTTTTATTACTTCCTATTTTATTTATTTACTTTCTGGCCACGCTGCCCAGCACGTAGGATCTTAGTTCCCAAACCTGTACACCTTGCATAGGAAGTGCAGAGTCTTAGCCGCTGGACCACCAGGGAAGTTTTTTTTTTTTTACGTCCTGTTTTAAGTTCGATGCCAAGTAGTGATTGCAATGCAGCTGGTGTGTAGTGTTCGATGTCTTTGTATGAATTTAGGTCTGGCATGGACTTTTCCTCCTCTCTCGGCTTTGTGAGCACCTCCATCACTTTTCCATTTACTTTTTCATGTATGTTTCCTGTTCTTTGACATTGTATATCCCCTGCCCCCTCTTGATTGCTCCCTTTGTTTCTCCTTTCCCACGTTTAAGCAGTGAGGTTGCCTCGCTGCACAAAGCAGAAAATGACAGGACCCTTTTCTGCTCAGCATTGGTTTCCAGGAGCCTCAGATCCTAGGAAAAGCACAGCATTCTTTCTTAGCTAGGAAATCTAAGGAGTTTTCTGGGTTGAGCAGAGATGGCTTTCCCAAGAAACTGGAAAATATTTGTTGGTACCCCAGGAGTGCAAAAGAGGAGGTGTGGGTGGAAGGATTGTTCAGGAGGAGCTGTCTGAACCACCCGCTGGGCAGAGCCCTGGGCAGGGAGGCTGCTGGAAGGAGTCTTCGAAGACTCTGTCGAGATTTTCGGACCTGCCGTCTTCAAGAGCAGCAGCGGCATCGAGGGAAACACCTACTTCGGGTGTGAGCATTGTGAGGCCTCTGACTAAGGGCCGCTCATCTCTTCTGACAGCAAGAAGTGCTTCTGCTGCTGCGAGAGAATTTGGGGGTTGGAGATGCTCAGGCTGGTCCAGGTTAGTGTGTCTGTCTCAGTCCCAGAGAAGGAAATGGCAACCCGCTGCAGGATTCTTGCCTGGAGAACCCCATGGACAGAGGAACCTGGTGGGCTGCAGTCCATGGGGTCACAACGAGTCAGACATGACTGAGCGACTAACACTCACTCGCTGTCTCAGAGTCTCACACTTTTCTCGTTAAAGCTTTGATTTTAATGACTTTTAACTTTTAAAAAAATGACTTATTTTTCTGAATGACTTTTGACTTGGATTTCTTAATGACTTTGGTGTTTTTGACTGGCTTTGACTTAGGAGTCGGGCTGCACGTTCAAACCCTCTGGCAACTCTGCTGCTCAGAAAATAAGAACCTGGGCCTTATTTTCAGGACGGCGGGCCCTGTAGTTGCTGGAACTGAGCATCCTAAATTGATGACTAGCTTCCCTGAGCCAAGCTTCTAATGCCATCAAGAGAATTCCTCCTGCACTCAATTCTGGTAACTACATTGACCCCTCTGCAAACCTCCCCTTCCACCTGTGTCTCCTCTCCACTAACCACAGTGAAGCCTTAGTAGCTCTGAGGCCACTCCACACCGGGAATGGTCACCATCCTGTTTATGATCAGTGATCAGGTCCCTATTGCTCTCAGACGGGTTTACCCACTTTCAAAATCCTCTCCTGAGGGTGGACTTTCTGAGGCACTGTTGGTCCCAACTGTTTTGGGAGTCCGATTTTTCTCAAAAGTGTAGCTTGAGCCCAGAGCTTATGTAGAAATGTTTTATTGAGGAGCAAAATCCCAAGGAAGCAGAGATAAGGACGAGGGGACCGTGGCTTGCCCAAATACGTCCTGAAGCAGTGCATGTGTTTGATCTTGCAAGGAGATCCAACCAGTCCACCCTAAAGGAAATCAGTCTTGAATATTCATTGGAAGGACTGATGCTGAAGTTGAAGCTCCGATACTTTGGCCACCTGATGCGAAAGAGCTGACTCATTGGAAAAGACCCTGAGGCTGGGAAAGA
Organism: Tragelaphus eurycerus; assembly: GCA_935064755.1. Taxonomy (NCBI): domain Eukaryota; kingdom Metazoa; phylum Chordata; class Mammalia; order Artiodactyla; family Bovidae; genus Tragelaphus; species Tragelaphus eurycerus. The sequence continues at coordinate 623,232 of CAKXYN010000102.1, forward strand.
TTAAAGGCAAGAGGGAGAAAGAGGCAGCAGAGGATGAGATGGTTGGATGGCATCACTGACTCCATGGACACGAGTTGGGGCAAACTCTGGGAGATGGTGACGGACAGGGAAGTCGGTGTGCTACAGTCATGGAGTCGCAAAGTGTTGGATACAGCTTGGCAACTGAACGGCAGTGGTGCATATGTTATCTTACAAGTCAAAGGTGCCTGATGAGGCAGGAGCCAGGGGATTGTCAACGTGTGCCCTGGGGTGTGGGGGTCAGCGTGAGCCCCTCGTGATGGTCACTACAGTGGTGGCCAGGTTGGTATGTGGCAGACAGTCCCAGGGACAGACTGGGCCAGGAGGACATGATGACCAAACCACGCCATCTGAATCAGGAAGAGGAAAGGGAGGGCGTTCTGCCACAGGGACCTACAGGACATTCATTTTGGGTCCCTCCAGGAAAGTTCTCACACACCTCTTCTTCTTAAAAAAACAAAATGATCACAGTTCTCTAAAAACACCTCATCTTCCAGAATGTCTTTTCTTTTCAAAGTGCTTTTATATTTACAGCCTGTTTCTAGCTCTTCAATCCTGGACGTGCCTGAGATGAGGTGGAGCCCTATACTTAAGGCTTTCTGCTGTGTTGTCTTTCTCCGCCTTGCCCTCCTTCAGCTAGTAATGGACCCTTCTGTCTCTGGGAACCTGAGCCTACATTTCCCTAATGAGGTGTTGATGCTTTGCCCTCCCTCCCAGTCCACACACCTGCCCCCCACCCTGGGGATTCAGGATTCCTGAATGTCTCAGCCAGTCCACCAGGCTCACCACTATGGGATTCCAGTCCCAGCTTCACCCCAGATTTTCAGATCTTCTTCTAGAAGTTCTGACCTCTGATTGTTCCTTTTCCTTAAGAATTTGAGGCGACATGATTACGATGAGTATTTTACCTTTGAAACTCAGGCTTTCATTGTAAACTGAGACCTAATTACAAAAAAGTGGCCCCCTTCCCCCACAAAATGCATAAAGATTACATGGCAAGCACCCTTGTAGAGATGTTGGTAGAACATCCACCAACTATGCCCCTTCCAAGGCACACCCCATTCACATACCTCCACATACACACTATGAGAATTTTTCTCTTTAAGATAGCAAAATGCCTGACTTATTGTACACAGGATACATTTGGCCACCACGGAGAAAAGACCTAATCCACAGGATCACAGGTCCAGGGCAGGGGACCGAAAGGGACTGCTCTGAGACAGGTCTCTCAAAGGTGGTGGAGGCGATCAGAGCCGTCACAGGGTTTCCAGACCCACTGAGACAACCTCTAGAGAGCAGGCATGAGGTCACTCGTTTCTGTTTCCCTGAGTTCCACGGGTGCACATGTTGACTTGAGCCTCAGCCTTGTCTTTCTTCTGTTGGGCTTCAGCCTGCATGTTCGCTTCCTCTTCTACTTGGCTCTCCTGGCGTTCAGTTCAGTTCAGTCGCTTAATTGTGTCTGACTCTGTGACCCCATGGACCGCAGTACGCCAGGCCTCCCTGTCCATCACCAACTCCCGGAGTTCACCCAAACTCATGTTCATTGAGTCAGTGATGCCATCCAACCATCTCATCCTCTGTCATCCCCTTCTCCTCCTGCCCTCAACCCCTCCCAGCATCAGGGTCTTTTCCAATGAGTCAGCTCTTTCCATCAGGTGGCCAAAGGATTGGAATTTCAGCTTCAGTACCAGTCTTTCCAATGAATACGCAGGACTGATTTCCTTTAGGATGGACTGGTTTGATCTCCTTGTCATCCAAGGGACTCTCAAGAGTCTTTTGCAACACCACAGATAGAATCTACTATATATAAAATAAATAAACAAAAATATACTACTGTTTAGCATAAGGAACTGTATTTATTATCTTGTAATAATCTATCATGTTGGAGAAGACTCTTGAGAGTCCCATGGACTGCAAGGAGATCCAACCAGTCCATTCTAAAGGAGATCAGTCCTGGGTGTTCTTTGGAAGGAATGATGCTAAAGCTGAAACTCCAGTACTTTGGCCACCTCATGCGAAGAGCTGACTCATTGGAGAAGACTCTGATGCTGGGAGGGATTGAGGGCAGGAGGAGAAGGGGACGATAGAGGATGAGATGACTGGATGGCATCACTGACTCGATGGACGTGAGTTTGAGTGACCTCCGGGAGTTGGTGATGGACAGGGAGGCCTGGTGTGCTGCATGTGATTCATGGGGTCGCAGAGTCGGACACGACTGAGCGACTGAACTGAACTAAATAATCTATAATGAAAAAGAATATGAAAAGAATATATTATGTATGGATGACTGAGTCACTTTGTTATATACCAGAAACTAACACACTTTATTTAAAATCAACTATATTTTAATAAAAAAATATAATTACCCATTTGCTTTACCTTACATCACACACACAACAGTATCAATAATAATACTTTTGCTTACCACCACCATCACCAATATGTTTACTGAAAAAGTTAAATTTTTCTGCATGACTGCAGAGCTTGTGGGATCTTAGGTCCTCAACCAGGTATTGAACTTACGACCTCTGCATCAATTTTTAACCACTGGACCCACCAGGGAAGTTCCTGCTGACCTCATTCTTCCTTCATTTTTAAAATAGTTGTAGTGTATATACATTGTCTGAGGGTATGGACATGACTTGCTATACTCTCTGCCTTTTAACTGTCAGTTGGTTTTTGAGTACCATTCACGATGCAGCAATGTTTAACGCTCACCAGTAGCTTTATGATCATTTCAGCTTGCTGCATATAAAGACCTTGGGTCCTGTTTACCTTCCCTCAGTATTTTAGATACATAACTCCATTTATATTGAACTAAAGCCTTGATGTCAAAGTCAGATCATGATCTAATTTTATTTCCATTATCTGTCCCGCTCAAGATTTGCCTGTAAATGCTCCTGATTCTTTTTCTGTAAAAAACTTCTGATTCAGAAGTTTTACTGGGCTATATATTCCTGTTGTTGCTGTTCGGCTGCCGAGTCACGTCTGACTCTTTGCGACCCTGTGGACTGCAGCACACCAGCCTCCTCTGTCCTCCACTGTCTCCTGGTTTGTTCAAACTCAGGTCCACTGATTCAGTGATGACATCCAGTCATCTCATCCTCTGTCACCTTCTTCTCCTTCCCTCAATCTTTCTCTGAATCAGGGTCTTTTCCAAGGAGTTGGTTCTTCTGCCCAGGTGGCCAGGATATTGGATCCTCAGCTTCAGCATCAGTCCTTCCAATGAATATTCAGGATTGATCTCCTTTAGGATGGCCTGGTTTCATCTCCTTGCAGTCTGAAGGACTCTCAAGAGTCTTCTCCAGCACCATAGTTCGAAAGTATCAATTCTTCAGTACTCAGTCTTGTTTATGGACCAACTCTTATATCTTTACGTGACTACTGGAAAAACCATAGCTTTGACTAAGTGGACCTTTGTAGACAAAGTGATGTCTTTACTTTTAAATACGCTGTTTAGGTTTATGGTAGCTTTTCTTCCATGTGGGCTGTTCTAAATCAACATACTTAGAGATTTTGCTCCTCTATTAAATGTGAGTGTTAGTTGCTCAGTCCAGTCCAACTCTTTGCGACCCATGGACTGTGTTCCACCAGGTTTCTTTGTCCTTGGGATTCTCGAGGTAAGAATACTGGAGTGGGTTGCCATTTCGTACATCACTTCAAACCTTTATTTTGAATTTTTTTTTTTAATTATCATTTTTAGTATTTTTTTTTTTTTGTTTTGGTTTAGTTCTTATTTCAGTTTCCTTCTCCAGGGATTTCTGTTGTCAGCATATTGGGTCTTCTCTGCTAATGTAACTACTTCTCACTTTGTCTCAAATCCTTGTATCTCTTCAGATTTTTTTTAAATTTGAAAATTTCCTTTTATTTCTCATAAGCCATTATTTCTTTCTTATACTCCTATTTTTTCCTAGTTCTTTTTTAATTTTTAAAATTTTATTTGCTTTTTAATGGGTGGAAAATTGCTTTTCAATTATGTATTGGTTTCTGCCATACCATAACGCAATCAGTCATGATTATATATATCCCTTCCCCTAGCTTTTTCTTTCTTTTTTTTTCTCCTTCTTATTTATAGTTGTCTTGAGTTCTGTCATCTGATTTCTGAGACTTTCTGATTCTGATTTATGTTGTCCTTTTATGTGTCATTTTGATTAGTGCCTTTTAGCTCTTTTTGAAATATCAAATTGTCGTTTGCAAGTGATTTATAAGGATGCATTTTCTGGCATGCCTTTTTTTTTTTTTTTTGGTCTGTCGGAATGTTACTTTGCTTCACATTCTTTCTTTTCTTACAGTAAATTTGAATCGGATTCAGCTGCGATCCGTGTTCTATTGTTCAGTTCCACACGAAAGTTAGTTTCCCTCAACTTTTAGAAGGAGCTGTTGCCCAGCTGCTTTGTAGCTTCCCCTGTCTCCCTGTTCCATGGTTTTCATGTTAAAAACAATGATGAATTTGTGGGCCATTCTCTTTGTCTGTCTTTTTGGCATCCCGCTCATTTTGGGTTGAAGTCCACCGTGGGGACCCTCTCCTTGAAGGGAAGCTGGTGGGCAGGTTCCAAGAGTTTGGGGGCCAGACTGCTCAAGCCCTTTTAGACACACAAGGATGTCTTCAGACCCGCGTGGATGTCTTGTGCCCACTTGCTGCCAGGTTGAACAAGATCTATCTCAGTTCCAGCTGCTGACCTCAAATTGGCTCACTACAGTCACCAGTGCAAAGCTGCTGGCTCTTCCGAGGGGTTCTCCTCCTCCTGGGTCTGTGGGGACCAGGGGCTTCCCTGAGCTCACTCTCACACAGCCTCTGGTTCCTACATCTTGTGGTTTAGGGAGTGTGGCTACTTGGTGTCACCGGAGTTTGTCGTCAATATGGCGCACATGCTTTTGGTTTTGCCCTCTGATTGTTCTGTCCATTTTTTTTTGTGTGTGTGTGGATATTTACTGATATTGTACTCAGTCATCACGCCACAGCTTTTTTGGTCATAAGGTTGGTAAATACAGGGAGAAATGACCCAAGGGCAGAAGGAATGAGGCAGAGAAAGGGAAGCAACATGATTGATGCTATCGGGGTGGGGGGGGCAGAAAACCTTGGCAGACTCATCTTTATGGCTGGTTAACTGATTTGTGGGAGAAGGCAATGGAACCCCACTCCAGTAGTCTTGCCTGGAAAATCCCATGGACAGAGTAGCCTGGTAGGCTGCAATCCATGGGGTCGCTAGAGTCGGACACAGCTGAGTGACCTCACTTTCACTTTTCACTTTTATGCATTGGAGAAGGAAATGGCAACCCACTCCAGTACTTTTGCCTAGAAAATCCCATGGATGGAGGAGCCCGGTAGGCTGCAGTCCATGGGGTCGCGAAGAGTCAGACACGACTGAACAACCTCACTTTCACTTTTTGCTTTCATGCATTGGAGAAGGAAATGGCAACCCACTCCAGTGTTCTTGCCTGGAGAACCCCAGGGACGGGGGAGCCTGGTGGGCTGCCGTCTATGGGGTCGCACAGAGTCGGACACGACTGAAGCGACTTAGCAGCAGCAGCAGCAGCAACTGATTTGTAGAAGGTTTAATCAAAGGATAGCTTTATTTTCGGAATGAGATTTTTTCCGTGTTACCTAATTAGAAGAGTCATATACCGTCTGCTTTTGTAAAGCTGGTCACATTAAAAATCAGCCAGCTTTTTTTTTTTTTAACTCTTTAACCTGTTTTAGGGGAACAAACATCAGAGTACAATATTTGCAGAGAACATAGCTTTTCTGAAAAGTTAATGCTTTGTGTGTGTGTGTGTGTTAGTCTCTCTGTTGTGTCTGACTCTTTGCGACCCCATGGACTATAGCCTACCAGGCTCCTCTCTGTCCATGGAATTCTCCAGGTGAGAATACTGGAGCGGGCTGCCATTCCCTTCTCCAAGGGATCATCCAAAACCAGGGATCGAACCCAGGTCTCCTTTGTTGCAGGCAAGTGCTTTATCATCTGAAGTGCTAGGGAAGCCCAATGCTTCAGGGGTTGGCAAACTTGAGTGTGCTTTATAGAAGTAGCCTGAATGTAGCAACACAAAATAATAAATACAGTAAAAAAAAAAATGCTCACTGAGGTATATATAGGTTTGCTTGCTTATTTACAAATTTGTAAATTGTCCCCACAATCTATTCCAACAGGGCAAAAGATATACTTTGGAGGTATTTAGGTGTGGATAAAGTACAAGTGGTGAGAAGGCAATGGCAGCCCACTCCAGTATTCTTGCCTAGAAAATCCCATGGACAGAGGAGCCTGGTGGGCTGCAGTCCATGGGGTCACTAAGAGTCAGACACGACTTCACTTTTACTTTCACTTTTCACTTTCATGCATTGGAGAAGGAAATGGCAACCCACTCCAGTGTTCTTGCTTGGAGAATCCCAGGGACGGGGGAGCCTGGTGGGCTGCCGTCTATGGGGTCGCACAGAGTCGGACACGACTGAAGTGACTTAGCAGCAGCAGCAAAGTACAAGTGAAGAATTGATGCTTTTGAACTGTGGTGTTGGAGAAGACTTTTAAGAGTCCCTTGGACTGCAAGGAGATCCAACCAGTCCATCCTCAAGGAGATCAGTCCTGGGTGTTCTTTGGAAGGAATGAGGCTAAAGCTGAAACTCCAGTACTTTGGCCACCTCATGCGAAGAGTTGACTCATTGGTAAAGACTCTGATGCTGGGAGGGATTGGGGGCAGGAGGAAAAGGGGACGACAGAGGATGAGATGGCTGGATGGCATCACTAACTCAATGGACTTGATGGATGTGAGTTTGAGTGAACTCTGGGAGTTGGTGATGGACAGGGAGGCCTGGTGTGCTGCGGTTCATGGGGTTGCAGAGAATCGGACACAACTGAGTGACTGAACTGAACTGAACTGAGTTGAAAGTACACCTCGATACGATTCAGGGTGATGCAATACATGGACGACAAGTATACACACTTTGTTGGAGAAGGAAATGGCAACCCACTCCAGTATTCTTGCCCGGAGAAATCCCATGGACAGAGGAGCCTGGCAGGCTGCAGTCTATAGGGTCGCAAAAACGTGGACACCGAGCGACTAACACACCCACACACAGACACTTTGTAAGGCTGTGTGGGATCTTTGTGTTTATCACATCGGGTGTATGTGTATGTTTGTGTGGGTCTATTGCTCCAGCCTTGTACACTCTACAGGAATGAAGCCATAGGAAGAGTATTTGGGAAGACTCATTCTTACGGACCTCATACTTTGGACCTGGGTCTTAATAATCAAGTTTTCTATTCAGGTAGAAACTGCCATTCAAGTGGTTGCTGTTCAGCTGCTAAGTCGTATCCGACTCTTTGTGGCGCCACGGCGTGCAGCACACCAGGCTCCTCTGTCCTTCACTGTCTCCCAGAGTTTGCTCAAATTCGAGTCCATTTGTCAGTGATGCTATCTGACCATCTCACCCTCTGTCACTCCCTTCAAGTATCTAGGGCTATCGTTTGGGAACACATGGCTGTGCAGGGCCTGGGCCAGCAGGAAACATCTATTTTACACACGGGAAGGATGGAGAGAGGGGGTGGGTGAGATTCAAAGTGTGTGTGTCCTCTCTTGTCAGTAAGTGTTCGGGGGAACTAGTTTTCAGGCAGCATTTTATCCGACATTTTATTTATTCTGGCAAGGACTATGCTATGTCCTTGACTTCCTTCACCGTGTTCCCTTACAAGTGCTCTGATTGAGGAACACTAGGGAAAGGATAGGGGAAGGCAATGGCACCCCACCCCAGTACTTTTGCCTGGAAAATCCCATGGATGGTGGAGCCTGGTAGGCTGCAGTCCATGGGGTTGCTAAGAGTCGGACACGACTGAGCGACTTCACTTTCACTTTTCACTTTCATGCATTGGAGAAGGAAATGGCAACCCACTCCAGTGTTCTTGCCTGGAGAATCCCAGGGATGGGGGAGCCTGGTGAGCTTCCGTCTATGGGGTCGCACAGAGTTGGACACGACTGAAGCGACTTAGCAGCAGCAGCAGCAGGGAAAGGATGCTGGGACAGATGCTGTCTTGGACTTAGATAGAGTCCTAGTCCCTGGAGTGGTGCTCCAGACTTCATTTGGAGATGATGTTTCTATAAGCAGTGCTTTGCACAGTTGTTGGGTCAACACACCATCGTCTTGAAAATTTTTCTTTATACGAGGAGGACCTGTGACTTTCATCTATAACCAAGTATATTCGCTCACCAATGTCCAACTAACTATGTGAATCCTCTCCACTCAAATACTATAGAATTACTTCTGTGTAATTGCATAGCACGAGTATTCTGGAAGACACGAGTTGAAGGGAGAAATATTTTATAATGGCAGCAGGATGAGGCAGAGACAGCTTCTGACCAACTATATGGAAATCAGTCATCAGATTCTAAGAATGTAAGAGTCGTGTGCCTGCCCGTTCTTTCTTCTTTCCAGCATTTGGCGAGGTTGTCGAAAGTCACATTTTGCGATGCCACCTAGATATTTACCACCTAGGTAAATATATTGAGTTCAAACCCTTCTACTCTGACTTAAATGGGAAGGAAATCCAAAACAGAGGGGATAAATGTATATGTAGAGCTGATTCACTTTGCCGTACAGAAGAAAGTAACACAACATTGTAAGCAAGTTTAATAAAATTACAAAAATAAACCCCTTCCTCTGTGATCTAACTGAAAATATTCCCAGACTCTGGGGCTGTCTAGTGAAATTCAATTTAAAATATATAAAGTCCAGCAGGACAGTCTTTCTAGGTTGGGAGCAAGACAAGATAATATCCGGAAAGCTATCTGCCAGTAGAGTTTGACTGCACTATTTTTGCTAAAATGCCTCATTTTTCGTTTGTGCTAAAGGGTTTTGCCTAGAGCTCCCTAGGAGAAGCCTCAAAGTTGATTTTACAAGCAGCAGTGAACTTACTGGACTTAATGGTTATTACAGCTTCACATTTGGCTGCAAGGACCCTCTCCCGGCCGTCTCTTCTCTTCTCTCTCTGCCTTTGATCTTCTTGGAAGCTTTGAACCTACTGTCATCTTTGATTTTGATGGGCACTTCTCGAGTCATTGTTCGATTCCTTGGATGAAGCAAAAAAAAAAAAAAAAAAAAAAAAAAGCCTTATGTTCTTCTGCGTCTGTTTTCTTTTCTCGGAGAAACTTTACCTACAGTTTTATTAATGCTGATCCCTTTTACACAGCGTGCGCCAGGCTCACTTTGAAGGTCGTGGAGTCCTGTGTGTGTCCACGGGTGAAAGACGTTGGACTCCATGTGATTTTTTTGCATAGGTTTGATCTCTCTGTCTCTCCTTGTCTTGCTGACTTCTCTGTCTTGGTTTCTCTCTCCTTTCTTCCATCTTTTCATCCCTCTCTTCCTTGATCTTAAGATTTTTTTTTTTTTTTGGCATTAAAAAAAAAAATCCCAATCAAAAACGTCAAAAAACTGCAGGCATCCATGACCATGTTATATTAGTAGGTTGAAGAATTTTGTCCTGCAATAGAAGACAGCTGAGAAATTAAAGCCAGGTTAGGTAAGAGCTCATGACACCACCCAGTAAGTTGGCTTTTTGGGGTACAGGCAGCCCTGTGGGACATTGGTTTCATTTTTGGAGCAGTAGAAGTTATAACAAATCTGCCTGCAATGCAGGAGACCCGGGTTCAACTCATGGGTCGGGCAGATCCCCTAGAGAAGGAAATGGCATCCCACTCCAGTATTCTTGCTTGGAGAATCCCATGGACAGGGGAGGAGCCTGGTGTACTACAGTCCATGGGGTCACAAAGAGTCAGACACGACTGGGTGACTATCACTTTAGAAGTTATAATGTTTGCCCAAGAGCAGTGTTGGGACTTCCCTGATAGCTCAGTTGGTAAAGAATCTGTCTGCAATGCAGGAGACCCCAGTTCGGTTCCTGGGTCAGAAAGATCTGCTGGAGAAGGATAGGCTACTCACTCCTGTATTCTTGGGCTTCCCTGGTGGCTCAGCTGGTAAAGAATCTTGCCTGTTATGTGGGAGACTGGGATTGATCCTTGGGTTGGGAAGATCCCCTGGAGGAGGGAATGGCTATCCACTCCAGTCTCCTGGCCTGGAGAATTCCATGGACTGTATAACCCATGGGGTCACAAAGAGTTGGACACGACTGAGTGACTTTCACTTTTCTAAGAAAAGTGTTCTGGGGCAAATCACAGTCCCTGAAACGTGGCTTTCGTTAAAAAAAAATCTAACAGTCCACATGAGTTAGGAGGATGAACCCTATTACCACTGTCCACAGCCAAGGAATAGCCTGTGTGTCCACCAGCTGCTCATCATGGCATTGATCAGTGATGGACCCAGGGTCTTGGGGTCCTGGAGGATCTGGGGTACCTGAGTGGGAGCCACTGGACTCGTCTCCTCACTGTGTGTACAGCTTCTTGGAGGTCCTGTGAGGCGCGGGGGGAGCTGGGCTTGGTGCTCAGCAATGTGTCCGTGGAGGCTCTTTAGACTCTTGCTGGTTAAAACCTACCTCTTTTCTCATTATGTTTTCAGAAGTCTTGTTCCCATGTGTAAGGCCATTCCCACTGGCAAACATCTGGGGGAGAAGGCGCTTGGCTGGCAAGTTAAGAAGGGGCCGAGGTCAACTCCGGCATTGGTACCCTTGCTTCTCTGGTCAGATCAGATCAGTCGCTCAGTCGTGTCCGACTCTTTGCGACCCCATGAACCACAGCACGCCAGGCCTCCCTATCCATCACCAGCTCTCGGAGGTCACTCAGACTCACATTCATCGAGTCAGTGATGCCATCCAGCCATCTCATCCTGTGTCGTCCCCTTCTCCTCCTGCCCTCAATCCCTCCCAGCATCAGAGTCTCCTCCAATGAGTCAACTCTTCGCATGAGGTGGCCAAAATACTGGAGTTTCAGCTTTAGCATCATTCCTTCCAAAGAAATCCCAGGGCTGATCTCCTTCAGAATGGACTGGTTGGATCTTCTTGCAGTCCAAGGGACTCTCAAGAGTCTTCTCCAACACCACAGTTCAAAAGCATCAATTCTTCGGCGCTCAGCCTTCTTTACAGTCCAGCTCTCACATCCATACATGACCACAGGAAAGACCATAGCCTTGACTAGGCGAACCTTTGTTGGCAAAGTAATGTCTCTGCTTTTGAATATGCTATCTAGGTTGGTCATAACTTTCCTTCCAAGGAGTAAGCGTCTTTTAATTTCATGGCTGCAGTCACCATCTGCAGTGATTTTGGAGCCCAGAAAAATAAAGTCTGACACTGTTTCCACTGTTTCTCCATCTATTTCCCATGTAGTGATGGGACCAGATGCCATGATCTTCGCTTTCTGAATGTTGAGCTTTAAGCCAACCTTTTCACTCTCCACTTTCACTTTCATCAAGAGGCTTTTTAGTTCCTCTTCACTTTCTGCCATAAGGGTGGTGTCATCTGCATATCTGAGGTTATTGATATTTCTCCTTCTCTGGTCAGATCAGATCAGTCGCTCAGTCGTGTCCGACTCTTTGCGACCCCATGAACCGCAGCATGCCAGGCCTCCCTGTCCATCACCAGCTCCCGGAGGTCACTCAGACTCGCATCCATCGAGTCAGTGATGCCATCCAGCCATCTCATCCTCTGTCGTCCCCTTTTCCTCCTGCCCTCAATCCCTCCCAACATCAGAGTCTTCTCCAATGAGTCAACTCTTCGCATGAGGTGGCCAAAATACTGGAGTTTCAGCTTTAGCATCATTCCTTCCAAAGAAATTCCAGGGCTGATCTCCTTCAGAATGGACTGATTGGATCTTCTTGCAGTCCAAGGGACTCTCAATAGTCTTCTCCAACACCACAGTTCAAAAGCATCAATTCTTCGGCCTTCAGCCTTCCTCACAGTCCAGCTCTCACATCCATACATGACCACAGGAAAGACCATAGCCTTGACTAGGTGAACCTTTGTTGGTAAAGTAATGTCTCTGCTTTTGAGTATGCTATCTAGGTTGGTCATAACTTTCCTTCCAAGGAGCAAGCGTCTTTTAATTTCATGGCTGCAGTCACCATCTGCAGTGATTTTGGAGCCCAGAAAAACAAAGTCTGACTCTGTTTCCACTGTTTCCCCATCTATTTCCCATGCAGTGATGGGACCAGATGCCATGATCTTCGTTTTCTGAATGTTGAGCTTTAAGCCAACCCTTTCACTCTCCACTTTCACTTTCATCAAGAGGCTTTTTAGCCCCTCTTCACTTTCTGCCATAAGAGTTGTGTCATCTGCATATCTGAGGTTATTGATATTTCTCCCGGCAATCTTGATTCCAACTTGTGTTTCTTCCAGTCCAGCATTTCTCATGATGTACTCTGCATGTAAGTTAAATAAACATGGTGACAATATGCAGCCTTGACGTACTCCTTTTCCTATTTGGAACCAGTCTGTTGTTCCATGACCAGTTCTAACTGTTGCTTCCTGACCTGCATACAGATTTCTCAAGAGGCAGATCAGGTGGTCTGGTATTCCCATCTCTTTCAGAATTTTCCACAGTTTATTGTGATCCACACAGTCAAAGGCTTTGGCATAGTCAATAAAGCAGAAATAGATGTTTTTCTGGAACTCTCTTGCTTTTTCCATGATCCAGTGGATGTTGGCAATTTGATCTCTGGTTCCTCTGCCTTTTCTAAAGCCAGCTTGAACATCAGGAAGTTCACGGTTCACATATTGCTGAAGCCTGGCTTGGAGAATTTTGAGCATTACTTTATTAGCGTGTGAGATGAGTGCAATTGTTCGGTAGTTTGAGCACTCCTTGGCATTGCCTTTCTTTGGGATTGGGATGAAAACTGACCTTTTCCAGTCCTGTGGCCACTGCTGAGTTTTCCAAATTTGCTATGCAAATGCCAGAATGCCCTGGAGCTGGGGTCTTTCTAGAGAGCCGGCGAGGACCCAGAGGGTAGGGACGTCATTAGAAGGAGTCGCGTGGTCATGATGCCTCTGGGTCCTAGAGGGCATGTCCTTGAGAGTGGTGTTTGGAGAAGGACAGGGAGGAAGGAGAAGAGAAGAGGGCAACAGAGGTTGAGATGGTTGGATGGCATCACTGACTCGATGGACATGAGTTTGAGCAAGCTCCGGGAGATGGTGAAGGACAAGGAAGCCTGGTGTCCTGCAGTCCATGGGGCCACACAACCAGACGCGACTCAGCGGCTGAACAATAACAACAGCAAGGGGTAAAGAAGAGGCAGTGACAAGTTAGACTATCTCTGAAAGTCCTAGGAAGTGCTCAGCCATTTCTCTGCTTGGCTTCTTCAGCTTCCCTGAGAGAAGTGGATTTTGTTCTCTCCCAGGATTAAAACAGCAATATTCTGTGTACCCCCTGGAGAAGGCAATAGCAACCCACTCCAGTATTCTTGCCCGGAACATCCCATGGATGGAGGAGCCTGGCGGGCTACAGTCCATGGGGTCGCAAAGAGTCAGACACGACTGAGCAACTTCACTTCTCTTACTCTGTATATCACGGAACAGAGTGGTCAGCAGTGTCTCTGCAAAGGTCCAGATAGGAGGTGTTTTGTAGCTTCCCAGGTGGCACTAGTGGTAGAGAACCCACTTGCCAATGCAAAAGACATAGGCGACGTGGGTCGGGAAGATCCCCCGGAGGAGGGCATGGCAACCCACTCCAGTATTCTTGCCTGGAGAATCCCATGGACAGAGGACCTGTCAGACTACAATCCATGGAGTTGCAAAGAGTCGGACATAGCGACTAAAGAACACCAAGAGCAAACTTGATAAAGCAACAACAATGACCAATATGTAGCAGAAACTGAATGTCACGTAATAAGCACGAGTAAGGAAAAAAAGATAATCAGTAGTCAGGAGAGCTGGGTTCTGCCTGCAGCTCTGCATTTCAGTTCAGTTCAGTTCAGTCGCTCAGTTGTGTCCAGCTCTTTGCGACCCCATGAATCGCAGCACGCCAGGCCTCCCCGTCCATCACCAACTCCCGGAGTTCACTCAGACACAAGTCCATCAAGTCGGTGATGCCATCCAGCCATCTCATCCTCTGTTGTCCCCTTCTCCTCCTGCCCCCAACCCCTCCCAGCATCAGGGTCTTTTCCACTGAGTCAACTCTTCGCATAAGGTGGCCAAAGTATTGGAGTATCCACTTCAACATCTGTCCTTCCAAAGCTCTGCCTTTAAAACTGTGTAAATCTGGCTAAGTGTATGGTTTTACTGTGTCTAAATGGGGTCCCGGGCTTTTCCGTTTCTTCCCTCACCAGAGCTGTTGGGAAAGACTTGGGAAGAGCTTTGGGAAAGGTGCAGGAGTGTGGACATGTGTGCAGTGTCCCCCTTGGAGTTGAATTACCAGTAGAGTGAACCACAGCCATCTCCGAGTTGATGGGCATAATCTAACCACCCACCGTTTTCTCCTCTTCCATGCTGATGCTTTTCTTGTTCCAATGTGGCCCTTTTGATGCAGCCACATGCAAGAGGCTAGTGTCCCCAGAAAAAAAGATGAAATAGCTTTAGGAGAGATGCACACGGTGGAAAGCTTGAAGCAGCTGGCTAGGAAGTGTCCCACCCCACCAGGTCACAGAGCAGCGCGCCTGTAACAGTTGTCGAGTAAAGGACAGAAAGTGAAGGCGGGTTGAGCAAAGGCCTGGTCTGGGCTGACTAATGCTGAAGCTGAAACTCCAATCCTTTGGCCACCTGATGCGAAGAGCTGACTCATTGGGAAAGATCCTACTGTTGGGAAAGATTGAAGGCAGGAGAAGGACAGAGGATGAGATGGTTTGATGGCATCACCGACTCAATGGACATGAGTTTGAGCAAGCTCTGGGAGTTGGTGATGGACAGGGAGGCCTGACCTGCTGCAGTCCATGGGTTGGGCTGAACTGAACTGAACTGGGCTGCCTGAGGACTGCTGGAGTCTTTCAGCACCACTGTGGGCAGGAGGGAGTGGACAGAATGCTTCCACCACAGGCAGGGAGCTGTGGCTGGCTTTGCTTGAGTCTATAGCTCTCTCCACCCATCACCCCTCTGCATCGCACCCACGGGCAGGAGCACCAGGGCAGGGAAGTCTAGAGGTGTAAGGCTGGGCGTGAGGTCTTCCAACTGTCAGACAGAGACTCGTCCGCCTCTGGGGCACGTGCTGGTGGCACAGGACATTTTCTTTCCTGTTGGAGGCATGGAAATGCTCCCCCGAGATTGGGGGGAGATTTTTTTTTTCCCTTTAATTGAGCTCAGGTATGAGACTCATGCTGAGATTTAATTACCCTTTGCCTTTCAAATCCCTTAAAATAGGAATGATTTGCAAGGTACACCCACATTCTCTTAAATGCACGAATGATTTTCTCCCACAAGCCTGATAACCCAGCACGGTCTCTTTCTAGGTAGCTTTCACGTGTCCTGCTCCTTTGCACCTTTGCTGTCTCTGGGCCTCTCGTGATGCTCTGGAGCAATCTGGGTCAGGCCCAGTGCCCACCGTGTGAAGGGTTTTGGCTTTGCACGGTGTGGACTCGGATCCATGGGTCACGCTTAAGCCGACCTCTTCTTCAACTTCAAATTCTTCTCTTTACCAGTCACAGTGTGCTTGGCGCTCTGGTTTATTTCCCCGCTGCTCTTTGTGTCTTTCTGGGCTACCTGACACTATGTACACAGTTTTTATAGGTGAACTTGAAAGAGGTCAGTACTTACAGGAAAGAAAATGTTTAGAGCTGTCAGTACTCAGATAAAGCACGTGTGTGTGCCTCTGTGTGTGTGCAGTATTCTGTTTGTTCCTGCATGTAGTGTGTGTGTTGTGTGGTGTATGTGTGGTGTGTGTGGGTTGTGTGTCAGGTTGGATGTGTGTGTCATGTGTGGAGTGTGGGTGTCATGAGTGGGGTGTGTGTGTTGTGTGTGTGTGGTGTGTTTTGGGTGTTTCTGCTGTTTGGATTGTGTGTGGTGTATGTGTGGTGTGCATGGTGTGTGTGTGGCTGTGTGGTGTGTGTCATGTGTGGGGTGTATATGTCATGTGTGGTATGTGTGTGGTGTGTGGGGGTTGTGTGTGTTGTATGTGGGGTGTGTGTGCGCAGTGTGTTGGGTGTGTGCACGCTGTGTGTTGGGTGTGTGTGCCATGTGTTGGGTGTGTGTGCATAGTGTGAGATGTGTGTCATGTGTGTGGTCTGTGTGTCACAAGTGGTGTGTGTGTGTGTCATGTGTGGAGTGTGTGTGTCATGTGTGGTGTGTGTGTGTCATGTGTGGAGTGTGTGTGGTGTGTGTCATGTGCAGGGTATGTGCATCATGTGTGTGTGTGTCGTGTGTGTGTCATGTGTGGGGTGTGTGTCATGTGTGGGATATGTGTCGTGTATGTGTGGGGGGGTGTTGTGTGTGTGTCATGTGTGGGGTCTTTGTGGTGTGTGGGGTTGTGTGTGTTGTATGGGGTGTGTGTGTGTCGTGTGTGGGATGTGTGTGGAATGTGTGTCATGTGTGGGGTATGTGTATCATATGTGGGTTCTCTGTGTGATGTGTATGATGTGGTGTCATGTGTGTGTTTTTTGTGTTGTGTGTGGGCTGTGTTTGTCATGTGTGGGTTGTGTGTGTGTGGTGTGTGGGGTGTGTGTGGTGCGTGATGTATGTGTTGTGTGTGGGCCGTGTGTATCATATGTGGGTTCTGTGTGTGTCATATGTGGGGTGCGTGTGTGATGTGTGGGGTGTGTGTATTGTGTGTGGGCTGTGTGTGGTGTGTGTAACATGTGTGGGGTATGTGTGCCGTATGTGTGTGGTGTGCACGGTGTGTGTGATGTGTGTGTGGTGTGTGTGTCCTGTGTGTGGAATGTGTGTCATCTGTGGGGTGTGTGCATCATATGTGGGTTCTGTGTGTCGTGTGTGGGGTGTGTGTTGTGTGTGGGCTGCGAGTGTCATGTGTGGGCTGTGTGTGTGTATCATGTGTGGGGTATGGGTGCCATATGTGTGTGGTGTGCATGGTGTGTGTGGTGTGTGTATGGTGTGTGTGTCATGTGTGTGGAATGTGTGTCATTTGTGGGGTGTGTGTATCATATGTGGGTTCTGTGTGTCGTGTGTGGGGTGTGTGTTGTGTGTGGGCTGTGTGTGTCATGTGTGGGCTGCATGTGTGGTATGTGTGTGTTGTGTGTGGGCTGTGTGTATCATATGTGGGTTCTGTGTGTCATGTGTGTTGTGTGTGTCATGTGTGGGCTGTGTGTGTCATGTGTTGGGTGTGTGTGTCATGTGTGGTATATGTGTGGTGCATGTGTGGTGTGTGGGCTGTGTGCCATGTGTATACTGTGTGTGTCACGTGTGTCGTGTATGTGTCATATGTGTCGTGTGTGTGGTGTGTGTATCATATGTGGGTTCTGTATGTCTTGTGTGTGGTGTGTGTCGTATGTGTGGTGTGTGTGGAGGCTGTGTGTGTCATGTGTGGGCTGTGTGTGTCATCTGTGGTGTGTGTGTGTTGTGTGGGGATTGTGTGTGACATCTGGGGTATGTGTGTCATGTGTGTGTCATGTGGGGGCTGTGTGTGTGGTGTGTGTATCATATGGGTTCTGTGTGTCGTGTGTGTCGTATGTGTGGTGTGTGTGGGCTGTGTGTGTCATGTGTGGGCTGTGTCATCTGTGGTGTGTGTGTGTTGTGTGGGGATTATGTGTGACATCTGGGGTGTGTGTGTCACGTGTGGAGTGTGTGTGTTGTGTGTGTCATACGTGGGTTCTGTGTGTGGTGTGTGTGGTGTGTATGGTGTGTGTGGGCTGTATGTATCATGTGTGGGCTGTGTGAGTCATGTGTGTTGTGTGGGGGTTGTGTGTGTCATCTGTGGGGTGTGTGTCATGTGTGGAGTGTGTGTCATGTGTGGAGTGTGTCATGTGGGGGCTGTGTGTGTATCATCTGTGTTGTGTGTGTGTCATCTCGGGTGTGTGTGTCATGTGTATCATATGTGGGTTCTGTGTGTCATATGTGTGGTGTGTGTGGTGTGTGTGGGCTGTGTGTGTCATGTGTGGGCTGTGTGTGTTGTGCGGGGGTTGTGTGTGTCATCTGGGGTATGTGTGTCATCTGTGGGGTATGTGTCATGTGTGAAGTGTGTGTCATGTGTGTGTCATGTGGGGGCTGTGTGTGTCATGTGTGTGGTGTATCATATGTGGGTTCTGTGTGTGGTGTGTGTGGTGTGTGTGGGCTGTGTGGGTCATCTGTGAGCTGTGTGTTTCATCTGTGGTGTGTGTGTGTGTTGTGTGTGTGTGATGTGTGTCATGTGGGGACTGTGTGTGTCATGTGTGTAGTGTGTATATCATATTTGGGTTCTGTGTGTCCTGTGTGTGGTGTGTGTGTCGTGTGTGTGGTATTTGTGGTGTGTGTGGGCTGTGTGTGTCATCTGTGGTGCATATGTGTTGTGTGGGGGTTGTGTGTGTCATCTGGGGTTTGTGTGTCATCTGTGGGGTGTGTGTCATGTGTGTCATGTGTGTGTCGTGTGTGGGGTGTGTGTTGTGTGTGGGCTGTGTGTATCATATGTGGGTTCTGTGTGTCTTGTGTGTCGTGTGTGTGTTGTGGGGGGTTGTGTGTGTCATCTGAGGGGTGTGTGTCATGTGTGTCATGTGTAGGCTGTGTGTGTCGTGTGTGTGGTGTGTGTATCATATGTGGGTTCTGTGTGTCCTGTGTGTGGTGTGTGTGTTGTGTGTGTGGTGTTTGTGGTGTGTGGGGGCTGTGTGTGTCGTGTAGGGGTTGTGTGTGTCATCTGGGGTTTGTGTGTCATCTGTGGGGTGTGTGTCATGTGTGTCATGTGTGTGTCGTGTGTGGGGTGTGTGTTGTGTGTGGGCTGTGTGTATCATATGTGGGTTCTGTGTGTCTTGTTTGTCATGTGTGTGTTGTGGGGGGTTGTGTGTGTCATCTGAGGGGTGTGTGTCATGTGTAGGCTGTGTGTGTCGTGTGTGTGGTGTGTGTATCATATGTGGGTTCTGTGTGTCCTGTGTGTGGTGTGTGTGTCATGTGTGTGGTGTTTGTGGTGTGTGGGGGCTGTGTGTGTCGTGTAGGGGTTGTGTGTGTCATCTGGGGTTTGTGTGTCATCTGTGGGGTGTGTGTCATGTGTGGAGTGTGTGTGTCGTGTGTGGGGTGTGTGTTGTGTGTGGGCTGTGTGTATCATATGTGGGTTCTGTGTGTCTTGTGTGTCATGTGTGTGGTGTGTGTGGGCTGTGTGTGTCATCTGTGGTGTGTGTTGTGCGGGGGTTGTGTGTGTCATCTGTGGGGTGTGTGTCATGTGTGTCATGTGTAGGCTCTGTGTGTCATGTGTGTGGTGTGTGTATCATATGTGGGTTCTGTGTGTGGTGTGTGTGTCATGTGTGTGGTGTGTGGGGGCTGTGTGTTATGTGTGGGCTGTGTGTGTCATCTGTGGTGTGTGTGTTGTGTGGAGGCTGTGTGTGTCATCTGGGGTTTGTGTGTCATGTGTGGGGTGTGTGTCATGTGTGGTGTGTGTGTCGTGTGTGGGGGCTGTGTGTGTCATGTGTGGGCTATGTGTGTCATCTGTGTTTTGTGTGTGTTGTGTGTGTCATCTGGGGTTTATGTGTCATCTGTGGGGTGTGTGTCATGTGTGGAGTGTGTGTGTCGTGTGTGTCATGTGCGTGTCATGTGTGTGGTGTGTATCATATGTGGGTTCTGTGTGTGTGTCGTGTGTGTCGTGTGTGGGGCTGTGTGTGTCATGTGGGGGCTGTGTGTGTCATCTATGATGTGTGTGTGTTGTGTGGGGGTTGTGTGTGTCATCTGGGGTTTGTGTGTCATCTGTGGGGTGTGTGTCGTGTGTGTGTTGTGTGTGGGGTGTGTGTGCATGTATTTTGCAGGAGCAACTGACCAGGAGAACAGAACATGAAGAAAACCGAGTCCTGGGTGACAGGTCCTGACAACTTGTATTTGGAGCAGCGGGGTTGGCTGCATCTGTTCAGCAGTCAGGGCTTCCCTGCTGACTCAGATGGTGAAGAATCTGCCTGTGATGCTGCAGATCCGGGCTCAACCCCCTGCAGGAGGCCCTGGAAACCCACTCCAGTATCCTTGCCTGGAGAGCCCCGTGGACAGAGGAGCCTGGGGGGCTCCAGTCCCTGGGGTGGCAAAGAGTCGGACAAGACTGCAGGGACTGGGCACACACGCACGTACGCACTTGGAGCACTTGATACAGTTGGACAGCTGCGCACTGAAGGAGATACCTTTCTCAGAGGATGAGGACTCGTGTGACAAACACACACACACACTTCAAGTCTGGTGTCAAGTAATTATTTTCCAAATTTTACAAACACAAATGAAAAGGCAAGTTCAAACACATTCAGCAATAATGCTGCCAAGGGTCTCATTTATGTTGAATTAAAACACATAGAGAAGCGTAATTTTCTATTTAAAGATCAGCATAGTTGAGGGATTTTTCTGAAGTCACATGTGTATTGCTGGTATAAATGTAGATACAGATGGGAAACGTGTCTAAGGGCCATTTACAGAAGTTAATGGGATGTCATTGACGTTTTCAGGCCATTTGTTCACATTTGTATGTACTGATAATCATTATGTCTTAAGCATGTCTTGTGTGATAAGGCATTTAATGACTTTTATTCAAACATGTCTTGATTAATTGCTGCCCAGTGACCCAAAGTCACAGATTTTCATCAGCCAGTTTGTCTTCTTTACAAAAAAAAAAAAAAAAAAAAATCTTCAAAATACTTTGGAAAGCTATTTAAAATTTGATTCAAGTCTAAAAGCCAGCCAAGTAATACATGGAGTTTCTCAAGTGGTTCAAGCAGTACTATTAATTTGCATCTATAGAATTTTCAATTAAATTCTTAAAAATTGGGAACTTGAGGCTGACACATTAATAGATTTAATTTTTTGTCAGTAGTTGCATATTTATTACAAACAATAGCAAATTATTACTGAAATTAGTGGTCTCCCAAAAGGTTGCATCAATTAATCCTTTGTGCCTGTTCTAAGTCGCTTCAGTCGTATCCGACTCTTTGCGACCCCATGGACTGTAGCCCCCCAGGCTCCTTTGTCCATGGGATCCTCCAGGCAAGAACACTGCAAGAATACTGCAAGAATACATGGATTGCCATGTACTCCTTGAGGGGTCTTCCCAACCCAGGTATTGAACTCATATCTCTTGTGTCTCCTGCATTGGCAGGCGGGTTCTTTACTACTGATGCCACCTGGGAAGCCCTAGTCATCCTTTTCCTATTTTATATAGGTTCTCTTCAATGTTTTTTGTTCTCAGAATCTTGCCTCTTACTCTCAAGTATATACTGCTGCTGGGGCTGCTGCTAAGTTACTTCAGTCGTGTTTGACTCTGTGCGACCCCATAGACGGCAGCCCACCAGGCTCCGCCATCCTCCCATGGACTGCAGCCTACAAGGCTCCTCTGTCCATGCGATTTTCCAGGCAAGAGTACTGGAGTGGGGTGCCATTGCCTTCTAGTTGCTGTTATTACATTAACAGCTTTAATTTTAATCAACACAGGCAGCTAAGAAATTTTGTCATACTTCTACCCCCCTACTTGCTGAGTTGTCTCAGCCAATTGACATACACTAATCATTGTTTAACTGTTGACATGCATTAACTGATTTAGAAATTGCATGGCACACACTCATTTTTGAGGATTACATGACAACTGAAGTACAAATAATACATTCATACTTTTGTTGACCCTTGTAATTCTTTCATAAGAATCAAGACTTTGGCTTTATAATTGTTTGGGAAATGGGAAGTTTTTTATTTTTTGTAATTTCACTTTTATAAAGGAGTTTAGTTGACTTACAGTGTTTTGTTAGTTTCAGGTGTACAGGAAGTGATTCAGTTATACATACAGCCATTTGTGTTCAGATTCTTTCCCCATATAGGTCACTACAGAGTGTTGAGTAGAGTTTCCTGTGCTATATGGTGAGTCCTTGCTGATGATCTATTTTATACACATTGGTCACATTAATCGGGCTTCCTAGGTGGAGCCAGTGCTAAAGAAACCGCCTGCCAATGCAGGAGACATGAGAGACACAGGTCTGATCCCTGGGTCGGGCAGATCCCCTGGAGGAGGGCATGGCGACCCACTCCAGTATTCTTGCCTGGAGAATCCCATGGGCAAAGGAGCCTGGCAGGCTATAGTCCATGCAGTCGCACAGAGTGGGACATGACAGAAGCAGGCAGCAGCAGGCAAGCAGTCATGGTGATCATTTTGCGTTTTTTTTTTTTTTTTTTTTGACACGATTGAGCAGCTGAGCACGCACCCTTGGGTGAGGGCCTCAGAGCACGCTTTCTCTGGTCAGCTGCTGTGCCTGTCTGCATACTGTTGATTTGGTTCCTCTCCAGGGTCTGGGTGAGCAGGGCATCCTGGAAGAACAGACCGAAGGGGCACGCTGCTTGTCTCAGAGCCCTGGGTGCTTTAAACCTTCCCTGGGATGAACCTGTGGTGAGCCTCCTGCATCTCTGATGGTGGGGAAGTGTAGCAGACAGAACGTGAACTCTGCTTCTAGTCTGAATCTGGCTCAGCAGCTCTGGAGTGGACCTGACCCTGGGCCAGTTACCAAACTTCTGAGCCCCGGTGCATTGAAGACCGAGGCACGCCATGGGAACTGCTCCTGTTGCAGGGAGGAAGCCAGTTCTGACTCCATGTTGGAAATGTTCCTTTGACTTGCTTTTAATATTATCATCATACTCAATGGCTTACCTGAAAGACCCTTCCACGGTTTTTCCAGTAGTTATGTATGCATGTGAGAGTTGGACTATAAAGAAAGCTGAGCACCAAAAAATGGATGCTTTTCAACTGTAGTGTTGAAGACTTTTGAGAGTCCCTTGGTGGCTCAGACGGTAAAGCGTCTGCCTACAATGCGGGAGACCCGGGTTCGATCCCTGGGTTGGGAAGATCCCTTGGAGAAGGAAATGGCAATCCACTCCAGTACTATTGCCTGGAAAATCCCATGGACAGAAGAGCCTGGTAGGCTACAGTCCACGGGGTCGCAAAGAGTCGGACACGACTGAACGACTTCACGTTCATGTTTGGACTGCAAGGAGATCCAACCAGTCCATCCTAAAGGAGATCAATCCTGAGTATTCATTGGAAGGACTGATGCTGAAGCTGAAACTCCAATCCTTTGACCCTGATGCTGGGAAAGACTGAAGGCCGGAGGAGAAGGGGATGACAGAGGATGAGATGGTTGGATGGCATCACCGACTCAATGGACATGAATTTGAGTGAAGTCTGAGAGTTGGTGATGGATAGGAAGGCCTGGCGTGGTGCAGTTCATGGGGTCACAAAGAGTTGGACACGACTGAGCAACTGAACTGAACTGAACTGAAAGACCCTGCCCGTTTGCTTGACTGTAAACTAAAGTGCCTTTGTTTAGCTGAAGGAGAGATAAGTCTGTCCCTGTCCACCTGTGAATAGGAGAGATGAACACAGCCCTTACGGAGGCGGTACATTCACTTCGAGATGTTTTGCAAGACTGAAAACCCTTTCACTTTACTTCTCCACTGCTTCTCCTTCTCTATTCTACCTTTTAATTTTAGTTCTTCGTTGCTTTTTTCTCTCTGACCTATAAATGAACCTGGCATCCAGACCCAAGTAATATGGTTATTTTGAGGCACTAGCCTGCCATCTTCTCGGTCTGCCCGCTACTCGATTTAAAGTCTCTCCTTGCCTCGACACCTTGTCTCTCGAATTCATTGGCCTGTTGTGTGGTGAGCAGAGCAAGCTTGGACTTGGCAATGCTGTGACCAGCTCGGAAGAGCAAGAGGGAATCAAGGCAGAAAACCGGCAGTGGTTCCAGGCAATTAGGAGCCTCTTCAGAGCTGCCCAGTACGACTCCTAAAGTCCCATGACCACTACCAGGAAGGACAGTGATTAGATCAGGTGTTCAGTCTGGTTCAGTTCAGTCACACAGTCCTGTCTGACTCTTTACAACCCCATGGATTGCAGCACCCCAGGCTTCCCTGTCCATCACCAACTCCCAGAGTTTACTCAAACTCATGACCATTGAATTGGTGATGTCATCCAACCATCTCATCCTCTGTCATCCCCTTCTCCTCCTACCTTCAATCTTTCCAAGCATCAGGGTCTTTTACAATGAGTCAGTTCTTTGCATCAGGTGGCCAAAATATTGGAGTTTCGGCTTCAGCATCAATCCTTCCAATGAATATTCAGGGCTGATTTCCTTTAAGATGGACTGATTTCCTTTAGGCTGGATCTCCTTGAAGCCCAAGGGACTCAAGAGTCTTCTCCAATACCACAGTTCAGAAGCATCAATTCTTTGGTGCTCAGCTTTCTTCACCGTCCAAATCGCACATCCATACATGACTACTGGAAAAATCATAGCTTTGACTAGACGGACCTTTGTTGGCAAAGTAATGTCTCTGGTTTTTAATATACTGTCTAGATTGGTTGTAACTTTTCTTCCAAGGAGTACACGTCTTTTAATTTCATAGCTGCAGTCACCATCTGTGGTGATTTTGGAGCCCCCCAAAATAAAGTTGGCCACTGTTTCCATTGTTTAGATCAGGTGTGCTCTCTGCATTTAAAGCTCAAGCAGTCATGGTGGCTAAGAAAGAAAAAGAGTTAAAGTTTACCTATGTATTTATGCATGTGAATAAGTGTGTAAGTGTGTGTGTGTGTGTCATGTAAGGCAGTTTCAATTTTTTCCCCATTTTACAGATGGGAACACTGAGTCTGAGGTTATAAACTTACACCTCAAGTCACAGCGTGTAGTCCAAGCTCACTTTCTCCAAAGCAGAGACAGCGTTCGATGCAGCCTCGATTCTCTGTACTGAAGTCTGGGTCACAGGACGCATAGAAACTGTGGACTTCAGCTCTGCTCATCTGACCTAGAGTATTTTCAAGTTTGATCAGAGGACACTTTATACAAATAACCCCTTCAGTGGAGTCTTGAGAGATTACAGAGGTTGAGTCGTGATTGGGAGAAAGAACTCCTGTGTATTCTCTCTCTCTGTCTTTCTCTTTAACGTTTTCATTTCATTGCCTCAATAGGCCGAAAGAATCAAATCACCTTCCAGAAATTAGCTGACTAAATTGCTTGGAAAATAGCTTTAACGACAGTTGCTGGTTAGGAAGTAGGTGATTCTCCCTCTTTGCAGACTAACCTTCTTCCTTATACCTCTGTACCGTGGTGGAGGGAGGTGCATTCAAGGCTGTGGGTTCCCTGCACGTTCCCAGAATGCCTGTCTCCTCCGGCGGTCCCGTCCCTGAAGAGCGGTGGGAGGATGGTAAATGGATGGACGGGAGAGGGTTGCAGTCTTCTTCAGACAGATGGGAAACATAACGTTTTACAATCAGTAGATAAAAATGGTAAAAGCCGGCCTGGAAAGAGGCACGTGGCCTATTCAGGGGAAGTCATTTTTAAAAAGCTTGCAATAATATAAATAAATGCCTTTCTATGTTTCCACTAGCATTATTATTTTATTTTTTAGTATCTCTGCAATAAAAAGGTTTGGCTTATTGCCGGGGACATGGTGTAATGGAGTGGAAATGATACCTTCCATTTGTACAGTGAGTTGAGGTTTCCAGGGCGCACTGAGTGATGGAGAGGTTTCTGACAGGCAGGGGAAGCAGGGTCGGCTCTGGGTGCTTCCACCGCCTTCCCGGTCACGCACCCTGTTAGCCTCAGGGAAACTTGCCCTCATCAGTTCTACAATCAGCTCTGTAGTCTTTGCTCTGCCTCCTGTTTGCTGAGAGCATTATCAAGACCTTCCCCGGCCTCCTCCTAGCTCGTATCGTTGGAGGCTTTCCAGGGGCCAGGCGCAGTGGAATCCTGGAGGCACCGCTGACTTGCTCTTGACAGATGAGCAGATCGAGGCAGAGGGGGGATAAATGTGTCTACGCAGTGTAAGGCAGTTTCAATTCCCCCCTCCCCCATTTTACAGATGAGGAGACTGAGTCTGAGGTCAGAAACTTGCGTCTCAAGTCATAGTGCATAGTCCAAGCACGTTTGCAAGGAGCAAGCATCAGGATCTGAACCTGGGGCTCCTCTCGGGAGCCTGTCCTCTCCCACCTGGAACCCTGGAGTCCGAGAGCCCCGTGGACTCTGTGCCTGTAACCGGAATTGTGGCCGTGGGGTTTATTTGTGGACCTCATTTATTTATTAATAGTCTTGGCTGGGCTGGGTCTTTGTTGCAGCATGCAGTGTTCAATAGTTGTGGCTCACGGTTCTACTTGTCCTTCCACATGCTGGGAAAGATTGAGGGCGGGAGGAGAAGGGGCAACAGAGGATGAGATGGTTGGGTGGCATCACCGACGTGACGGACACGAGTTTGAACAAGCTCTGGGAGATGGTGATGGACAGGGAAGCCTGGCGTGCGTGCTGCAGTCCATGGAGTTGCAAAGAGGTGGACACAACTGAGCGACCGAACAGCAAGAACTGCAAGTGCGATCTTAGTTCCCTGACCAGGGATTGAACCTGCATTCCTCGCATTGGAAGGCAGACTCTCAACCACTGGACCCCCGGAGGAGTCTCTGCACATGATTTTTTTGTTTTTAATACTCATAAATACGGTCATAGCTTACATCAGATTCTCAATGGGATACATAACCCTTAAAGGCTAAGAAACCCCAAGTAAGGTGTATTTTCCCTTGAGTTTATGGAGCCAAAGAAACCAAAATTAAACAAGAAGTGGTTTGAAGGATGGTGTCCCTCTGGACAGTCCAAATGACGTAAAAGCACGCTTTGAGGGAAACAGAATGCTTAGGGGAAGATCCACACTTTATGCAACCTATGATCCCACCTTTAAATAAAAAGGAATTGGAAAACATGATGTATGATTGTGTGTGTGTGTGTTAGTCACTCAGTCGTGTCTGACTCTGTCACTTCATGGACTGTAGCCCACCAGGCTCCTCTGTCCATGGGATTCTCCAGGCAAGAATACTGGAATGGGGTGCCATGCCCTCCTCCAGGGGCATCTTCCTGACCCAGGGATTGAACTCAAGTCTCCTGCATTGCAGGCGGATTCTTTACCATCTGAACCACCAGGGAAGCCCCTAAAAACATGATAGCCAATTTAAACAGTCGAATCCGAGACTGGGCTCCATCTTGCTGTTTGTTAAGCACTTCCAACTGAGATGAAATTGTTAGCCACTATTTTCACACCCTTTTCTGGGCCTCCTATTTCTCCATATTTTCTTTTCATTGTGAATTTTGTAGTTCTTCAGGCCTTTTCTTCTCAAAAGAAAACAAGAAAAGTCTTTTGGCCAGTTGCCCCCAGGATGATGTTCCAGCGCTTCCTGGAGCTTGGCAGGGTGGCCTGTGTCTCCTTTGCGGCTTGTGCTGGGAAGCTGGTCATGATTATAGATGGCATTGATCAGAACAGGGCTTTGATGGATGAACCTTGCACTCAAGTGAGGAGACAGGCTATGCCTTTCTAATGCATGATGCTGCCTGACTTCAACCTCGAGTTCCCACATGGTGCCTGCCAGAAGTACGTCTGAAAAGCCTGAGAGAAGGCAGGATCAAAGTGTTGGCCGTTCAGTCGTGTCCGACTCTTGGCGACCTCAAGGATTGCAGCCTGCCAGGCTCCTCTGTCCGTGGGATTCTCCAGGCAAGAACACTGGAGTGGGTTGCCATTCTCTTCTCCAGGGGAACTTTCTGACCCAGGGATCGAACCCATATCTCTCACATCTCCTGCATTGGCAGATGGATTCTTTACCACTAACACCACCTGGGAAGCCCCCTAAAGCTTAGAAGGGTCGGAAAGCTCCAATCCAGAAAACACCTGCTCCAAAGGCATCTGGCAAGAAAGCATGAGGGCATTAGGGGCTAGTATAAACAGAATAAAGTTTATTTTAGACATGTTGAGCAAAAAAGATGAAAAGATTTCCCACGTGTAATGCAAATCCCTGCTAGTCTGCTGCAGTGAAATTGTGGGCCTTTTAAAAAGTGAGAAAGCTTTATCGAGATGGAAAGTATCGCAGGCATCATTTGATTCCAGACTCCATTTAAGAAATCATTTTTTCAATTCACACACAGTTCACAAAGCTACTCTTTTTGAGTCACAATTCTATGGTTTTTGACAAACACACAGAGCTGTGCCTCCTGGACCACAATCATGACATAGAGCCATTTTCTCGTGTTCCCTGTATTTCTTCACGCCTCCCCTTTGGTCAGCCTCTTTTGCTATATGATGCTGCTGCTAAGTCGCTTCAGTCATGTTCGACTCTGTACAACCCCACAGACGGCAGCCCACCAGCCTCCCCCGTCCCTGGGATTCTCCAGGCAAGAATACTGGAGTGGGTTGCCATTTCCTTCTCCAATGCATGAAAGTGAAAAGTCAAAGTGAAGTCGCTCAGTCGTGTCCGATTCTTTGTGACCTCATGGACTGCAGCCTACCAGGCTCCTCCGTCCATGGGATTTTCCAGGCAAGAGTACTGGAGTGGGGCACCATTGCCTTCTCCATTCACTATATGAGCTCCTGATGATTCTGATCTATGCTACCATGCCCCTAGTTTTTCTGTTGCCAGGGGTCATATAAATGGGATTAAAAAATTCACAATGTGAGAGTTGCTAATTAAATTTCACATGAGACAGAATGAAAACTGTAACCCAGGAGACAGCACCTCAGATAGTTCTGAGAAACTGCTCCAAAGAGATGCGGAGTGGGTCGGGAAGGGGAGGTCATTATATAAGTGATTTTGGTGAAGGGGGATTGCCTGTCATCAAACACATATCTTTGCAGAAGCTTTCACTAGTCTCGAGGAACAGTCATCATCATGAAGAAAGTTAGCACTTTTCTAGACATGAAGAGGTGCAAAGAATTGAGCTCATAAAATCAGAGCCTGAAAATATCTTACTGTCTGAAGACCTGTCCTGCCAGTTTCTCCCCAGGGCATAGGTGCCTCATTCTGCTCTCTACCTTGAACTCCTTTCAGGGTGCATTGAAGGTCAGCAGCTGCAGCAGCACAGGATGGAATCCTTGTAGAGGTAGATGACCCCTAGAGATGGAAATGGCAACCCACCCCAATATTCTTCCCCGGAGAATCCCACGGACAGAGGAGCCTGGCGGGCTACCGTTGATGGGGTCACAAAGAGTTGGAAACGACTGAGTGACTTACACACACAGAGGTAGATGATGAGAGCCCGTGGCAAGTGGCAAGGTGTAGTTGAAAGAATCATGAACTTTTGAGACTGGCTGGTTTCAACCAACATTATGACTTTGCGATCCATCCAGGTTGCACGCATCAATACTTTGCTATTTTTTGTTGTTGTATAGTCCTGGCATACTACTGACCACGGGCTTGCAAAGAGTCAGACACGACTTACCAACTGAACACCAGCAGCAGTGTCCCGTTGTATGCACGTGCAAGAGTTGAAGGACGTTTTGCTTGCTGCTGTAGATTTTTTGGGGGTGTCACAAACAAAACTGCTCTAAATATTTGCGTGCAGGTTTTTGAGATGTACGGTAAGCAAATTTTCTAAAGTGTTTTTTGCATCTTTCTACATTTTGTATACAAGCAGTGTGTGAGAATTCCAGTTGCTTCATGGTCTTCCCACCATTTGGTAGTGTCGCTTAGAAGTCTTAGCCATTCTAAGACGGATATTGGTATTTTAGATGCTGGCTCAGACAGTAAAGCGTCTGCCTACAATGCCGGAGACCTGGGTTCGATCCCTGGGTTGGGAAGATCCCCTGGAGAAGGAAATGGCAACCCACTCTAGTACTCTTGCCTGAAAAATCCCATGGACAGAGGAGCCTGGTAGGCTACAGTCCATGGGGTTGCAAAGAGTCGGACACGACTGAGCGGCTTCACTTCATTGGTATCTTACTGTGGTTTTAATTTGCCTTTGCCTGACAGCTAAGGATGGTGGGCATCTTTTCAGGTGTTAATTTGTTTCCTTTCTTCCTGTGGAGTTGTGAGAGTTCTTTCTACATTCTGGATCTGAGTTCTCTGTGATTTCTGTTCGCAAATATTTTCTCCCAGTCTCTTTGGCTTGTCTTTTAATCTCTTAATGACACTGCTGCTGTTGCTAAGTCACTTCAGTCGTGTCCAACTCTGTGCGACCCCATAGACGGCAGCCCACCAGGCTCCCCTGTCCCTGGGATTCTCCAGGCAAGAACACTGGAGTGGCTTGCCATTACTACTCGATCTTAAATGAGAAGGAAATGACATTCGACAGCTTTTGTTGGCTCTGCTGAAACCTGACTGCCTGTGATGGGGGCCTAAGCCTTTTAATTTTTTCTGTGTTTTGTTTTGTTTTCTGTTCTGTGTAACCAGAGTGAGGGATGAGAATATTCCTGAGATCCTTTGTAGCCAGAGCAGTCAGTGATTGTGAGGCTGGCCGAAGTTCACATAGTTAATTAGTTAACAGAGTCGGGCTAGGACTGGGGCTGCCTCCCAATCTCTGCTGCTTTTGTTTGCAATAGAATTCTTTTCACATTTTTACATCTAAGGTTTTTTTTTTTTTTTCCTGTGATTGTGCTCAGTCGTGTCTGACCCTCTGCGAACCCATGGATTGTAGCCTTCCAGGTTCCTCTGTCCATGGGATTGTCCAGGCAAGAATACTGGAGTGGGGAGCCATTTCCATCTCCAGGGGATCTTCCCAACCCAGGGATTGAACCTGGGTCTCCTGCATTGCAGGCAGATTCTTTTCCACTGATCCACAACGGAAGCCCAATTTTTTTATTAGCTTCTATATTTATGGGATTAAAAACTCAAAAAGTATAGAAGATTATACTGTGAAAGAAATCTCTGTCACTGAACAAACAACGTGTGTTATTTTTTCTTGTGTTCCTCTCTGGTGCTTTAAAAAATATGCACAAACACATTTTGATGTGTGTTATGTATATGTGTGTTTTCTTTCTCTCCTTTTTAAAGTGAATTATTGGCACCATAGCTTTCTTTTTTTCATGTCTGCTGCTGCTGCGGCTAAGTCGCTTCAGTTGTGTCTGACTCTGTGCGACCCCATAGACGGCAGCCCACCAGGCTCCCCCATCCCAATACAAATGAAAACCTCACAGATATGTGTATTTTTTTCAATTACATGTTTGAGGCTGAGAATATTTTCAAAGGACTTAAAACCATTTGTCTTTTCTGTGAATTCTCTGTTGATATAGTTCCCCCTTTTTTTCCAATTGAGTTGCTGACGTTATATCTATGAGTTATGTTTTAGAGAAACTTATGTTTTGGAGAAACTAACTTTGTGATCTATTACAATTTTGTCGCTGTTTGTCATCTGTCTTTGAGTTTGCTTATTGCAGTTTTGCCCTGAGGAGTTCTGACTTTTACGTGGCTGAATTCATCAATATTTTTGTTACTTGTGGCGTTTGATTATAGTGTGAAAAGACTTCTCCCCTCTAATGCTGAAAGAAGATTTATCCTGTGGTTTCTTTGGTTTATTAGTTCATTCTACACTTTATGTGATGTTTAAATATTTGACCTGTCTGGGAGTTATCCTGGCATAAAGTGTGAGGCATAGATCCAATTACATGACTCCAGAAGGCTGCCCATTTGTCTCAACACTATTCATTAAGTAATTCATCTTTTCCCTTCTGATTGTAGTTTCAACCTGTAACATATACTCACTTCAGTTCAGTCGCTCAGTCATGTCCAACTCTTTGTGACCCAATGGACTGCAGCACGCCAGGATTCCCGGTCCATCACCAACTCCAGGAGCTTGCTCAAACTCATATCCATAGAGCTGGTGATGCCATCCAACCATCTCATCCTCCGGCATCCCCTTCTCCTCCTGCCTTCAATCTTTCCCAGCATCAGCGCCTATTGCAGTGAGTCAGGTCTTTGCATCAGGTGGCCAAAGGATTGGAGTTTCAGCTTCAGCATCAGTCCTTCCAATGAATATTCAGGGATGATTTCCTTCAGAATGGACTGGTTGGATCTCCTTGCAGTCCAAGGGACTCTCAAGAGTCTTCTCCAACACCACAGTTCAAAAGCATCCATTCTTCGGTACTCAGCTTTCTTTATAGTCCAACTCTCATGACTACCGAAAGACCATAGCTTTGACTAGACAGATCTTTATTGGCAAAGTAACGTCTCTTGCTTTTTAATATGCTGTCTCGGTTGGTCATAGCTTTTGTTCCAAGGAGCAAGTGTCTTTCAATTTCATGGCTGCAGTCACCATCTGCACTGATTTTGGAGCCCAGAAAAATAAAATCTGTCATTGGTCCCATTTTTTCCCCATCTATTTGCCATGAAATGATGGGACTGGATGCCATGATCTTTGTTTTTAGAATGTTGAGTTTTAAGCCAGCTTTTTCAATCTCTTCTTTCACTTTCATCAAGAGGCTCTTTAGTTCCTCTTCTCTTTCTGCCATGAGGGTGGTATCATCTGCATATCTGAGGTTACTGATATTTCTCTTGACAATCTTGATTTCAGCTTGTGCTTCATCCAACCCGGCATTTTGAATGATGTGCTCTGCATTTAAGTTAAATAAGCAGGATGACAATATACAGCCTTGACGTACTCCTTTTCCTATTTGGAACCAGTCCACTGTTCCATGTCCGGTTCTAACTGTTGCTTCTTGACCTGCAAACAGATTTCTCAGGAGGCAGGTCAGGTGGTCTTTTATTCTCATCTATTTCAGAATTTTCCACAGTTTGTTGTGATATACACAGTCAAAGGCTTTGGCATAATCAATAAAGCAGAAATAGATGTTTTTTCTGGAATTCTCTTGCTTTTTCTATGACCCAGCTTATGTTGGCAATTTGATCTCTGGTTCCTCTGCCTGTTCTAAATCCAGCTTGAACATCTGGAAGTTCATAGTTCATGTGCTGTTGAAGCCTGGCTTGGAGAATTTTGAGCATTACTTTTTTAGTGTGTGAGATGAGTGCAGTTATTCAGTAGTTTCAACATTCTTTGGCATTGCTCATCTTTGGGATTGAAATGAAAACTGACCTTTTCCAGTCCTGTGGCCACTGCTGAATTTTCCAAATTTGCTGGCATATTGAGTGCAGTACTTTCGCAGCACCATCTTCTAGGATTTGAAATAGCTCAACTGGAATTTCATCACCTCCTCTAACTTTGTTTGTAGTGATCCTTCCTAAGTCCCACTTGACTTTGAATTCTGTGAGAACCCTAAGAACAATAACAGATACTATATTTCCATACTTTTTTTTATTGTGGTAAGAGCCCTTAACATGAGATCCACTCTCAACATTTTAAGTGCGTACTACAGTATTGTTCACTGTACAACAAATCTCTAGAACTCATCTCAAATAACTGAAATTTTGTACTCATCAATAGCACTCAATTTCCATTTTAGGGAGTTCTATTTCCGAATTTTATACTCTTTCCATTCATCTTTTTTCTATTTATGTTTAATATGCTTTAAGTAAGTTTTAGCATGCTATAAGACTAGTCCTTGGAAGGAAAGTTATGACCAACGTAGATAGCATATTCAAAAACAGAGACATTACTTTGCCAACAAGGGTCCGTCTAGTCAAGGCTATGGTTTTTCCAGTGGTCATGTATGGATGTGAGAGTTGGACTATGAAGAAAGCTGAGCACTGAAGAACTGATGCTTTTGAACTGTGGTGTTGGAGAAGACTCTTGAGAGTCCCTTGGACTGCAAGGAGATCCAACCAGTCCATTATGAAGGAGATCAGTCCTGGGTGTTCTTTGGAAGGAATGATGCTGAAGCTGAAACTCCAGTACTTTGGCCACCTCATGTGAAGAGTTGACTCATTGGAAAAGACTCTGATGCTGGGAGGGATTGGGGGCAGGAGGCAAAGGGGACACAGAGGATGAGATGGCTGGATGGCATCACCGACTCGATGGACGTGAGTTTGAGTGAACTCCAGGAGTTGGTGATGGACAGGGAGGCCTGGCGTGCTGCGATTCATGGAGTCACAAAGAGTCGGACACGCCTGAGCGACTGAACTGAACTGAAGACTAGTCTTCATTAATCTTAATTTCTTCAGACTTTTTTCAGCATTTTATTTCAAAAAATTTCAAGCATATGGAAATGTCGAAAGAATATTACAATGAACATTCATTTGCCCATCACATAGATTTTAGCATTAACGTTTCACTAACATTGCTTTACACACATCTAGACACTGGATCCATCTCACGTTTTTGTTTTTCAACTCATATCCAAGGAAATTGAATTGGCGATGTGATCCAACCATCTCATCTTCTGTCGTCCTCTTTCCCTTCTGCCTTCAGTCTTTCCTGGCATCAGGGTAAGCATCACCCATTCAATGGACATGAACTTGGGCAAACTCTGAGAGATGGTGAGGGACCAGGAGGCCTGACGTGCTGCAGTCCATGGGGTCGCATAGAGTCGGACACGACTGGGCGGCTGAAAAACAACCGCCAACGAGTAAATTGGAGATAGCAGTGCACTTCTGCTTAAATAGCTTAGCGTGCATTATTGTTACCTAAAGTTTAGTAACTGTTTAAAATATTGTCTTATTTTGAGCTAAAACTTACACACAGTGACCTTCTCAAATCACAATTGCATAGTCAGTGGGTTTTGTTGAGTGCATGTGCTTGCGGGCGTGGGTTTCCCTAATAGCTCAGTTGGTAAAGAATCTGCCTGCAATACAAGAGAAGCTGATTCAATTCTTGGATTGGGAAGATCCCCCGGAGAAGGGAAAGGCTACCCACTCCAGTATTCTTGGGCTTCCCTGGTGGCTCAGCTGGGAAAGAATCCGCCTGCAATGTGGGAGACTTGGGTTCGATCCCTGGCTTGGGAAGATCTCCTGGAGAAGGGAAAGGCTACCCACTCCAGTATTCTGGTCTAAAGAGTTCCATGGACTATACAGTCCATTTACAGAGCAAAACTACCACCCTGGAAAATTCCTTCATGCCTCTTGCCAGTCAGTCCTGATACCCTGATCCAGAGGTACTGCTGTTCTGATTTCACACAGTGTGCATGCTTTTGTGGAAGGTTTCTGTCCCTAAGTGTAAGTGAGACTTAACCATGTACTTACATATATCTGGAGCTTCTTTCTTTTTACTGATGAGCAATATTTCATTTATGAATGTACCACATTTAGTTTATTTGTCCTCCTATTAAACAACAGCTGGACTCTGCAGTTTTTGGCTCTTCTGAATAAAGCCTCCATGAAGGTTCTGGCACCATCTACTTTATGGCCCATGTGTTTCTTTTTCCTTTTTAGACGGCAGCAGGGGAAACACAGATTGAGGGAAATGGCTGCGTCCTAGGGTAGGTTTTTAGCGTTTAAAGAAACCTCCCGTCTTTCTCCAAGGTGACTGAACCATTTTGTGCTCCCACTAATATGTATTACGGAGAAGGCAATGGCACCCCACTCCAGTACTCTTGCCTGGAAAATCCCATGGACGGAGGAGCCTGGTGGGCTGCAGTCCATAGGATCTCTAGGAGTCGGACACGACTGAGCAACTTCACTTTCACTTTTCACTTTCATGCATTGGAGAAGGAAATGGCAACCCACTCCAGTGTTCTTGCCTGGAGAATCCCAGGGACGGGGGAGGGCTGCTGGGCTGCTGTCTGTGGGGTCGCACAGAGTCGGACACGACGGAAGCGACTTAGCAGCAGTAGCAGCATGTATTATAGCATGTATAGCTGAAGCTGAAACTCCAGTACTTTGGCCACCTGGTGTGAAGAGCTGACTCATTGGAAAAGTCATGACTCTGGGAAAGACTGAAGGCAGGAGGAGAAGGGGACGACAGAAGAAGAGACGGTTGGATGGCATCACCGACTCAATGAGTTTGAGCAAGCTCCGGGAGTTGGCGATGGACAGGGAAGCCTGGCGTGCTGCAGTCCATGGGGTCGCAAAGAGTCAGACACGACTGAGCGACTTTAATGATACTGAGCGTGTATAAGAGTTCCAGTTGTCTTTGGTCCTCAGTATCATTTGATGTCGTTGTTTTATATTTTCCTCATACTGGGTGGGTATAGGGTGGTTTCCCATCATGGTTTTCTTTTGCATTTGGCTGATGACTAAGTGAGAACATTGAACATTTTTACCGTGCTTATCGTGTTTTTGAATATCTTGCCTTTATGAATTGTCTGTTAAAATCTTAACCTGTTTTTAATTGAGTGGTTTTCATTTCATAATTGAGCTCCTTTAGATTTCTGTTGGCAATTCTTACTTAGGGCTTCTCAGGTGGTGGTAATGGTAAAGAAACCGGCTGCCCAATGCAGGAGATATAAGAGATATGGGTTCAGTCCTTGTGTCGGGAAGATCGCTTGGAGGAAGGCATAGCAACCCACTGCAGTATTCTTGCCTGGAGAGTCCCTGTGGACAGAGGAGCATGAGGTCACAAAAAGTGGGACATGACTGAAGTGGCTTAGCACACATGCATTCTTACGTATCTGTGGTTTCCTATGAAATTTAGGACCAGCATAAATAATCCTAAAACAAATCCTTTGGGTTCTACTTAAATAGGTTTAGAGAGAGTCATGTTGATTCTTCATACTTTTAACTTGAAATGCCTTTCATGTATTTAAATTTTCTGCTCCCCCACAAGAGAAGAACTTAAAAATTATCTTCCTGAAGTCTTACATGCTTCTTAAGTTTATTTCTAAGCATTTTATCTTTTTTTTTTAATTTTGCTTAACTTTACAGTATTGTATTGCTTTTACAATACATCAAGATGGATCCGCCGCCAGTAAACACGTGTTCCCCATCCTGAACCCTCCTCCCTCTCCCCTCCCCACACCATCCCTCCAGGTCGTCCCAGTGCTCCATCCCCAGGCATTTGTTATCGGGCATCGTACCTGGACTGACGACTCGTTTTATCTTTATTATTGTTATTTTGAATGGTACCTTGTCTTCAAATTTATCTTCTAATATGTGTAGCTCAGGGGGTAAAGAATTTGCCTGCAATTCAGGAGACCCCGGTTTGATTTCTGGGTTGGGAAGATCCTCTGGAGAAGGGAAAGGCAACCCACTCCAGTATTCTTGCCTGGGAAATCCCATGGACACAGGAGCCTGGCAGGCTAGAGTCCATGGGGTCTCAAAGACTCAGACATGACGCAGCAACTTTCACTTTTCACATAAAAGAAAACTATTGAATTTGAGACATACTAAAGAATTCTTTGATGTTGACCTGAAGTTCAAAAAAGGAAAGCTGTTGATTTCTGCACGTAGAAATGTTTTATTTCTGGATGTTTTTTTGTGGAAAAGAAGGAGTACCATGTACCAGGAGAGCTGGCCTTTCCTCTTGACCCAGAGTTTGACATATGAATTTATTTATCCTTTATTTCTTAGAAAATGAGGCTTTCCAGGTGGCTCAGTGGTAAAGAATCCACCTGGCAAGGCAGGAGATGTGAGTTTGATCTCTGTGTCAGGAAGATCCTTGCAAGAGGGCATGGCAACCCACTCCAATATTCTTGCCGGGAGAATCCCATGGACAGAGGAGCCTGGTGAGCGATAGTCCATGGACTCGTAGAGTCGGACATGATTGAACGATTAACCCTCAGTTCAGTTCAGTCGTTCAGTCGTGTCCAACTCTTTGCAACCCCATGAACGGCCGCCTGCTCCCTTCTAGTTAAATCGGCTTCATTGTTGGCCTCAATGTCTTTGGAGATTAGCTGATAGGATGTCTTAAAACATAACATTTAAAAGCCATTCTCAGTTACCATCTTGGTGCTTAATAATTGTCAGGCATCATGATATTCTCACGGCCAACGCAGTTAACTTTAAAATGCCGAGTTTAGCGTTGCTTGGCGTTTTGTTGACGATAAATACTGGACGATTAATGCCACCCCTTTACATTCCTCATTATGTCCATGCAGGTTCCCTCTCCCAGATGCTCAGGCTGAAAATCAGAGTCATCTTTCTTCTCCATTCCTGACGCCTTCTCCCCCAGACTGTCTGCCATCACCCGGCTTCCTCACTGCACCTTCTGGCTGATGACTTCGTCTCCCGCCATTTCTTCCCTCTCTCTTTCGACTTGTGTGCATGTCGACAACGCTCTCCTGACAACCCCCTCTGTATTTCCGTAGCTTTCTCTGGCTCCCCACTGCCCACAGAATAAAGTTCCAGATTCTCAGCCTGGTCATTAAGATGAAGAATTCTGTTGTATCGCTCAGCTTTTCCTGGAATGAATGCAGTGCCTCATTCAGTCGACTGAATGTCTCCGTCGCAAACCTCAGATTGACTTCATCTCTGAGCGTCGGCTCACTCACTAGGCTTCCTCTTTCTTGACTTCGGTCCTCAGTACATCTCTTCCCTCGGCCTAAATTCTACCTTTATTTCCAGGCCTGAATCCCATGCCTCGGCGATTGAGATTTTAAAGCTGAACTGTCATTTGTCATCACTTATTACTTAGTGTAATAATGATGATCTGGTCCCATCACTACATGGGAAATAGATGGAGAAACAGTGGAAACAGTGTCAGAATTTATTTTTCTGGGCTCCAAAATCACTGCAGATGGTGACTGCAGCCATGAAATTAAAAGACGCTTACTCCTTGGAAGGAAAGTTATGACCAACCTAGATAGCATATTCAAAAGCAGAGACATTACTTTACCAACAAAGGTTCGCCTAGTCAAGGCTATGGTCTTTCCTGTGGTCATGTATGGATGTGAGAGCTGGACTGTGAAGAAGGCTGAGTGCCGAAGAATTGATGCTTTTGAACTGTGGTGTTGGAGAAGACTCTTGAGAGTCCCTTGGACTGCAAGGAGAGCCAACCAGTCCATTCTGAAGGAGATCAATCCTGGGATTTCTTTGGAAGGAATGATGCTAAAGCTGAAACTCCAGTATTTTGGCCACCTCATGCGAAGAGTTGACTCACTGGAGAAGACTCTGATGCTGGGAGGGATTGGGGGCAGGAGGAGAAGGGGACGACAGAGGATGAGATGGCTGGATGGCATCACTGACTTGATGGGTGTGAGTCTGGGTGACCTCCGGGAGCTGGTGATGGACAGGGAGGCCTGGCGTGCTGCGGTTCATGGGGTCACAAAGAGTCGGACACGACTGAGCGACTGATCTGATCTGATCTGATTACTTAGTGTTTCTGTTCTGTCCCAACCTGTCAAGCGAATCCTTGAAAAAGGAGCCATGGTCTTTACGCTCCATCACTGGCTCCATGGTAGTATGAACAGTGGGGGTTTGGAGTCATGAATGACCACTTTGTTGTTTTTGTGAAGTTTTGCTCAGTCATGTATGTATGACTTTTTGCGACCCCCATGGACTGCAGCACACCAGGCTTCCTTGTCCTTCACCATGTTCCAGAGTTTGTGCAAACCCATGTGCATCGACTCGGTGATGCCATCCAACCATCTCATCCTCTGTCGTCCCCTTCTCCTCCCGCCTTCAATCTTTCCCAGCATCAGGGTCTTTTCCAATGGGTCAGCTCTTTGCATCAGGTGGCCAAAGGGTTGGAGCTTCAGCTTCAGTGTCAGTCCTTCCAATGAATATTCACAGTTAATTTCCTTGGAGATGGACTGATTTATCTCCTTACTGTCTCAAGAGTCTTTCCCAGCACAATGAGAGAGCATCAGTTCTTTGGTGCTTCTCCTTCCTTATGGTCCAGCTCTCACATCTGTACATGACTACTGGAACAATCATAGCTTTGATTATACGGGCCTTTGCTGGCAAAGAGATGTGTCTGCTTTTTAATATGCTAGGTTTGTCGTGGCTTTCCTTCCAAGGAGTAAGCAAGCATCTTTTAATTTCATGGCTGCAGTCACCGTCTGCAGTGATTTTGGAGCCCAAGAAAATAAAGCCTGTCACTGTTTCTATTGTTGCCCCATCTATTTGCCATGAAGTGATGGGACCGGATGCCATGATCTTCGTTTTCATTGAGTTTTAAGCCAGCTTTTTCACTCTCCTCTTTCCCTTTCATCAGCAGGCTCTTTCACAGATTTGTCCAATTTCTCTGCTGTTCTCAGGGTCATTCTTCCTAATGAGCTATTGTGCTTGCCTCTTGGAAATATTTGCCTGGTGTTGAAAACCCCCACTTCTTTGTCTTCTAGCTTTTTAATCTGTTTACCTGTGGGGCCTTTTGCTAATGAATTCATTCCTAACCATTTGAGCATAAAAACACAATTCCATGCCCCTGCTTTCTTAACCTCAGCCCGGTTTTGTAAATGACTATAAATAGGGAAGCGTCCTCTTGCAGCTCAAGTATCTTTCATCTGATTAAATAGCTTGGCGCTTATATTCACCTTATGTGGACACAGACTGGGGCTTTATAAACTTAAATTTACTTTGAGAGACTCTCTTATTGAAATGCAGGTTTCATGGGTAGAGACAGGTTGTCATCAAAGGAACAAAAAGAACATGAGCTCAGTGCTGTCCATAAAGATGTACAATCTGAAACATACCATTTTATACTCTCTAGTAGATATATTTTTTAAAAGTATAAAGAGGTGAAATTAATTTAAATAATATGTTTTCCTTAGTGCAATATCCAAAACATTATCATTTGTATATCTAATCATAAAAGAACTAAGATATTTTACATTCTTCTTTCATGCTAAGTCTTTGAAATGTAGAGTGTATTTTTCACTTACAGAGCCTCTCAATTTGGACTTGCCACATTTGAGAAGCTCATTAGCTCCAGGTGCTTACCAGTGACCAGTCAAGTCTCTCAGTCATGTCCGACTGTTTGTGACCCCGTGGACTGTAGCCTACCAGGCTCTTCCATCCATGGAGTTTTCCAGGCAAGAGTACTGGAGTGGGTTGCCTTTGCCTTCTCCAGGGGATCTTCCGGCTTAGTTGGGCAGCTCTAGGAATTACATCTGTGAACTTTCTCTAGGGCAGGGTTTCTCATTCTTGGCACTGTTGACATTGTGAGCTGGATAATCCTGTTATTGTGTAGTGGGAGGGAGGGCTATCTCCTGTACCATAGGATATTTATGGCAAGCCCACTCCAGTATTCTTGCCTGGAAAATCCCATGGACAGTGATCCATGGGGGTCTCAGAGACTCAGACAGGACTGAGTGACTAAGCACTCATGCAC
Organism: Tragelaphus eurycerus; assembly: GCA_935064755.1. Taxonomy (NCBI): domain Eukaryota; kingdom Metazoa; phylum Chordata; class Mammalia; order Artiodactyla; family Bovidae; genus Tragelaphus; species Tragelaphus eurycerus. Next base: position 664,018 of record CAKXYN010000102.1, read on the forward strand.
TGGCCTTTACCTACTAGATGCCAATATCACTGCCCTTCTAGGACGCCACCGCCGAAAACATCTTCCAGACACCATCAAAGGATACCAGGACTGTAAGAAATAGTCACAGACACCCCAATGGGTTATTTGTAGTTGCGTTTATTAAAAGTCGTTGACGACTTCTGCCAGCCTCTTGCAGTTTCCTAAAGAGAGTGTGTGCAGATGCTGTGATAGACATTCCATTTTGTTGATTCTCCCACGTGTCTGTGCTCTGAAGAAGCCATTTAGTCGTGGTGAATTAGTTATTGATTGGAGGGCACGGTGAATTGTGGAAATCCTCTTACCAGCTGCTTTCAGTGCGTTCTGGATCATCGTGTTGTGAGCCTAAGGAAATGCTTTAGAGAACGTGCTGCTGAATGCTCTTTCTGAGAATGTCTGTCACCGTGAATTTAGTGTTTGTGGAGCTCATTGCAGTACATTGGGAAAAGAGAATCAGTCTGTTGGAGAGGAGTGGGTTCAGTGGTTTACCTCTGATAAATGGATGTGTGATGAAGTGCCTCTGTGATGATGTTTTCAGTGATGATGCTAATAGACGAGTCCTTCAGATGTCATCAGATCAGATCAGTCGCTCAGTCGTGTCCGACTCTTTGCGACCCCATGAACTGCAGCACGCCAGGCCTCCCTGTCCATCACCAGCTCCCGGAGGTCACCCAGACTCGCATCCATCGAGTCAGTGATGCCATCCAGCCATCTCATCCTCTGTCGTCCCCTTCTCCTCCTGCCCTCAATCCCTCCCAGCATCAGAGTCTTCTCCAATGAGTCAACTCTTCGCATGAGGTGGCCAAAATACTGGAGTTTCAGCTTTAGCATCATTGCTTCTAAAGAAATTCCAGGATTGATCTCCTTCAGAATGGACTGGTTGGATCTTCTTGCAGTCCAAGGGACTCTCAAGAGTCTTCTCCAACACCACAGTTCAAAAGCATCAATTCTTCGGCACTCAGCCTTCTTCACAGTCCAGCTCTCACATCCATACATGACCACAGGAAAGACCATAGCCTTGACTAGGCAAACCTTTGTTGGTAAAGTAATGTCTCTGCTTTTGAATATGCTATCTAGGTTGGTCATAACTTTCCTTCCAAGGAGCAAGCGTCTTTTAATTTCATGGCTGCAGTCACCATCTGCAGTGATTTTGGAGCCCAGAAAAACAAAGTCTGACACTGTTTCCAGTGTTTCCGCATCTATTTCCCATGCAGTGATGGGACCAGATGCCATGATCTTCGTTTTCTGAATGTTGACCTTTAAGCCAACCTTTTCACTCTCCACTTTCACTTTCATCAAGAGGCTTTTTAGCCCCTCTTCACTTTCTGCCATAAGGGTGGTGTCATCTGCATATCTGAGGTTATTGATATTTCTCCCAGCAATCTTGATTCCAACTTGTGTTTCTTCCAGTCCAGCATTTCTCATGATGTACTCTGCATATAAGTTAAATAAACATGGTGACAATATGCAGCCTTGACGTACTCCTTTTCCTATTTGGAACCAGTCTGTTGTTCCATGACCAGTTCTAACTGTTGCTTCCTGACCTGCATACAGATTTCTCAAGAGGCAGATCAGGTGGTCTGGTATTCCCATCTCTTTCAGAATTTTCCACAGTTGATTGTGATCTACACAGTCAAAGGCTTTGGCATAGTCAATAAAGCAGAAATAGATGTTTTTCTGGAACTCTCTTGCTTTTTCCATGATCCAGCGGATGTTGGCAATTTGATCTCTGGTTCCTCTGCCTTTTCTAAAACCAGCTTGAACATCAGGAAGTTCACGGTTCACATATTGCTGAAGCCTGGCTTGGAGAATTTTGAGCATTACTTTACTAGCGTGTGAGATGAGTGCAATTGTTCGGTAGTTTGAGCACTCCTTGGCATTGCCTTTCAGATGTCATCAAGAGGCCCGTAAATCCTCCTGAGAAGCCCGTTATTTTTTAAAGGACCCGTGAAAGACAAATGTCAACTGCATTCAGATGAGCAGGCAAGGCATGGATCTTTCTTCAAGCAATTATTTTCTAGGAATGAGCATTCAGTCTTCGGGGGCCTTTTGTCCTATAAGTTTTGTTAGGGATCAGCTGGAGAAACAGATGTTAGTAGCTTCAATAAAACGGGCAGTTCCAATTTGCAGTAGTCAATGTCCCCTTGTCATGAAAATATGTTTTAAATGTCAGAAATATACCCTGACTGGCAAAGAGTTCACACTACAACGTCTGGTTTATTTTTGGTCCAAATAATTCTTTTTTGTGTGTGTGTGTGCTTTGAAAATTCTAGTGAACATCAGATTATCTCCTGAGGAATGGGGCGGATTGCTTAGTTTGAGTCTGAGCTCATGTGTTTGATTTGAGTTTATAGCTCTGCATAAGCAGAGTTTTAAATTAGTTTTAGTCTTAACAATAATAAGAAAAAAAATTGGAGAGAGAAAATGTCAGTAGGTAGGCTATTTATGGCCAGGTCAGTGTGCGTGGCTTATAGATGATGAATATTTACATCCAACTTAGTCATTCAGCAAACATTTTTTGAATATTTTCTGTATACCAGATACCAATCTAGGGACAGGGGGCCCAAAGCTTAGTAAGAAGGATGCAGTCTGTACTCACAGAGATTATCCTGTGAGAGGAGAGAGAAATAGGCAATTTTCAAGCATAGGGCACGGGGGAAAACCTGGGGTTGACAAGAATATTGGATTCTGGGTTCTAAAGAAGCTGCTTCTTCGATGTAATACTCTGAAAGAATGGGCAAGAGTTAACCTGGCAAGTAATAGAGATGGATGTGGAAGGAAGGTGTGGGAGATTACTCTAGACAGAGGAACAGCATATGTAAAGGCCCAGAGGCTAGAAATAGTCAGATATTTTGTGAAAAATCCATGTTTATTTTTATTTTTTTTTTTTTTTCTTACCCTTTCCTGTGATACATGACTTTGTTTTTTTTTTTTTTTTTTTTTTTTGCAGGGGAAAATGGACAAAGGAAAGGATCAATGAGGGTGGGAGGGAAATGGGAAGAAAGAAGGGGAGTGATGGTGGGGAGGAGTATATGTAATTTCTTAACCAATGGCTTTCTGTTTTTAATCACAAAGAACACTTAAACAGAATAATGTTGAATTCATCCTATATTAGGAGGTTTGATCTGGAAATGCAAAGTTCAGGAAACAAAAAGTCCAGTTTGGGTGTCCTCATCTTAGGCACATCTTGGTATTTTGTATTGGTAGGTCTATCTTTACCACAATATATTATTTAGGACAGGATCACATTTGTCACCTCTTCCTCCCTACTACCCAAAGTGGTACCAGACCCATAAAATAGTCAATAAACCTTTACAGAGTGAACAAATAAGTCTATTTGTTTTTAACTCTCCTGAGTGAACTGAATTTTTTGAGGCTCATAAGTGAATATGTTTTCCTCTTTACTTTGTCTATTACAGCCAGATTATATGAGTGGGGTATTAAAGTCTCCCAGTATTATTGTATTATTGCATCTTTCTTCTATCATATTAATTAATGTTTGTCTTAGATATATCAATGCTCCAATGTTGGGTGCATATATATTTATAATTGTTATAACTTCTTTTTGGATTGTTCCTTTAAGTTGTTATGTATAAGCTTGATTGTCTCCTTTTCAGGATTTTTAAAGTCAATTTTATCTGATATGAGTATTGCTACTCCTGTTTTCTTTTGGTGCATATTTGCATAGAAAATCTTTTTCCAGCCCTTCATTTTCAGTCAGTATATATCCCCTATTTTAAGGTGGTTCTGTTGTAGACAACATATATAGGGGTCTAGTTTTTGTATCCATTTGACCCATTTTAGTCTTTTGGTTGTCTCTTGTAGTCAAGGTATGTAGGGGTCTTGTTTTTGTATCGATTTGGCCAGTCTTTGTCAGTAGATTAGGGCATTCAGCCCATTAACGTTTAAAGCAATTATTGATAAATAGGATTTACTTTATTGTTTTGGGTTCAAATTTATACACCCTTTTAGTGATTCCTATCTAGAGAATGTCCTTTAGTTTTTGTTGGAGAAATGGTTTAGTGGTGCTAAATTCTCTCAACTTTTGCTTATCTGTGAAGCTTTTGATTTCTCCTTCATATTTGAATGAGATCCTTGCTGGATACAATAATCTGGGCTGTAAGTTATTTTCTTTCATCACTTTAATTATGTCTTGCCATTCCCTCCTGGCTTGGAGAGTTTCTATTGAAAGATCAGCTGTTATCCTTATGGGAATTCCCTTGTGAGTTATTTGATGTTTTTCCCTTGCTGCTTTTAATATTTGTTCTTTATATTTAATCTTTGTTAATTTGATTAATATGTGTCTTGGGGTGTTTCGCCTTGGGTTTATCCTGTTAGGGACTCTCTGGATTTCTTGAACTTGAGTGGTAATTTCCTTCTCCATTTTAGGGAAGTTTTCAACTATTATCTCCTCAAGTATTTCCTCATGGTCTTTCTTTTTATCTTCTTCTACTGGAACTCCTATGATTCGAATGTTGTAGCGTTTAATGTTATCCAGGAGGTCTCTGAGATTGTCCTCATTTCTTTTAATTCGTTTTTCTTTTTTCTCCTCTGATTCATTTATTTCTAGGATTCTATCTTCTAATTCACTAATCCTATCTTCTGCCTCTGTTATTCTACTATTTGTTGCCTCCAGGGTGTTTTGGATCTCATTTATTGCATTATTCATTATGTGTTGACTCTTTTTTATTTCTTCGAGGTCCTTGTTAAACCTTTCTTGCATCTTCTCAATCCTTGTCTCCAGACTCTTTAACTGTGATTCCATTTTAATTTCAAGATTTTGGATTAATTTCACTATCATTATTCAGAATTCTTTATCAGGTAGATTCCCTATCTCTTCCTCTTTGGTTTGGTTTGGTGGGCATCTATCCTGTTCCTTTAGCTGCTGGGTATTCTTTTGTCTCTTCATTTTGTTAAAATTGCCAAGTTTAGAGTGTCCTTACTATATTCTGGTAGTTTGTTGAATTCTCTTTATTGAGGCGGTTTACTGGTCTTTTCAATCTCTGATCTCTGCCCTGTTACAGAGGGGGTGGAGATGAACACCCAAATCTAAGCCGGCCAGGTTCAGGCACTCAAATAATCCTCAGAAGCACAGATTCGGTTGAGTCTGCGTTTTATACCCTTCCCAGATCCGAGTAGTGCAGGTGATGAAGTGTTTAGCGAGTGCAGCTGCTGCGACTTATCGCCTCCCCACCGCTCAGTTTTCTGGGTATACAACCAGCACACTTTCCCAGGCAGATTTTGACCATCCAGAGCCCCAAGAAGCGTGAGTCAGCACAGAAACCTACTTAGAGTTGTGTAGAGAGTGTCTCTCTAGGGCTGTGATTGCCCGCCTCTGGCCCTGGCTGCCTGTCACTGGAGTGGGATGGCCTGCAGCCGGCCATCTCTGTGCAGTCCTTTGTTCCGTACGTAGTCCTGATGGTGTCTTAAGTTAGGGCTGGCTTTTGATGTAGTAGATAACCGACAGTCTGGTTATTTCGCTCAGATAGTGCTGGAGATCAGATCAGATCAGATCAGTCGCTCAGTCATGTCCGACTCTTTGCGACCCCATGAACTGCAGCACGCCAGGCCTCCCTATCCATCACCAGCTCTCGGAGGTCACTCAGACTCACATGCATTGAGTCAGTGATGCCATCCAGCCATCTCATCCTCTGTCGTCCCCTTCTCCTCCTGCCCCCAATCCCTCCCAGCATCAGAGTCTTCTCCGATGAGTCAACTCTTCGCATGAGGTGGTCAAAATACTGGAGTTTCAGCTTTAGCATCATTTCTTCCAAAGAAATTCCAGGATTGATCTCCTTCAGAATGGACCAGTTGGATCTCCTTGCAGTCCAAGGGACTCTCAAGAGTCTTCTCCAACACCACAGTTCAAAAGCATCAATTCTTCGGCGCTCAGCCTTCTTCACAGTCCAGCTCATAGCCAGGCCAAATCCTTTGTCAAAGCAGTGCAGGCCACGCTGCTCCTCTTAGCCCAGCCCCCGCTTGCTAATAGCAAATGCTGGTGTCCGCACCGCTTCTCCGCAAAAGGAGTTACCACAGGGCTCGTTTTCTCCTTTTGAAGACAATGAATTGTCTTTCTAAATGCCTGATGTCCTCTGCCGGCATTCAGAAGTTGTTTTGTAGAGTTTTTTCAGCATTCAAATGTTCTTTTAATGGATTTGTGGAGGAGAAGGTATTCTCCCCGTCCTACTCGTCCGCCATCTTAGCTCCTCCCGTATTTATTTTTATAGTTCACAAATGAGAGCTGAGAGCTAGTTTGTGTGTGGTGAGGGTGTTTTAGTTTAGGTTGCTTTGATATATTCGCTCTTTGCTTTTGTTGGAGGAACATTCTTGTCCATGCTCTTGATGCCATGAGACTTGCTTTAGCCAGTGGGATATAAGCGGACATGACATAGTGAGGCTTGAAAGAACCAGCTTGAGCCAACTGACTCCCAGAACTTGTGAACAAGTCCAGCCAAAATCAGTAGAACCACCTATCTGAATGCAACCTAAGTCAACCAACCGTAAGCCAACCTAGAGCCCTGTGAGTGAGTTAATGTTTTTTATTTTATTTTTTTGTTTACTGCTAAAACTGTGGGGATGCTCATTATACAACAGGAGTGAACTGATACACTAGAATACCAGAATGCCGATCTCTAATTCAGCCAGTCACCCTTGCAGATAGCATGTTTAATATCATCTATGTATTGTCCAAATTTAATTGTAGAATGAATCATGTATTGACAAAAGGTAAAAGTGAGTATTTTAATGCACTATGATAACAAAGCTACAATTTGAGTGACAGCAAATTCAGAAGAAGACATTTATTCATTTGTGCATTCATTGAACAATGTTTATTGATACATTATGATGTATCCAACACTGTTAGCAAGTCAGAAAATGACTTGCTAACTGTTAGCAAATTGTTAGCAAAAGTTGCTAAACTGTTAGCAAGTCATCGTGAAGATTATGGGAGGATCCACAGATTTGTAATGAGAGTTTTTTAAGACTAAAGAAGAATTCTCTATGTAAAAACTCAGTGAATTAGAATCTCCCCTCCAGTCTCTTGCTTACTCCCTTACTGTGTGCTCCCAAATACAACTGATTCTTCAATCAGTCAGTTCAGTTCAGTCGATCAGTCGTGTCCAACTTTTTGCGACCCCATGGACTGCAGCACGCCAAGCTTTCCTGTCCATCACCAACTCCCGGAGCTTGCTCAAACTCATGTCCATGGAGTCAGTGATGCCATCCAACCATACCCTCTGTTCTCCCCTTCTCCTCCTGCCTTCAGTCTTGCCCAGCATCAGGGTCTTTTCCAATGAGTCAGTTATTTGCATTAGGTGGCCAAAGTATTGGAGCTTCAGCTTCAGCATCAGTCCTTCAAATGAATATTCAGAACTGATTGCCATTAGGATTGACTGGTTTGATCTCTTTGCAGTCCAAGGGACTCTCCAATATCACAGTTCAAAAGCATCAATTTTTTGGCACTCAGCTTTCTTAATGGTCCAAATTTCACATCCATACATGACTAGTGAAAAACCATAGCTTTGATTAGATGGATCTTTGTTGGCAAAGTAATGTCTCTGGTTTTTAATATGCTATCTAAGTTGGTCATAACTTTTCTTCCAAGGATTCTTCCAATTGATTCTTAAGAGAAGCAAAATGTTCTTACTTCTTCACAGGTTGGGAACAGAAAAAAATTGGAAAGGAAGGATTTCAGGTACACCCCCCCACCCCACCCCGCCCCAGATTATAGCCTCAGGCTTAAAGGTATCCTGGAAAAGACCCTGATGCTGGGATAGAGTGAAGGCAAGAGAAGGGAAAGACAGAGGATGAAATGGTTGGATGGCATCATTGACTCAAAGGACCTGAGTTTGAGCAAACTCTGGGAAAGAGCAAAGGACAGGGAAGCCTGGCCTGCTGCAGTCCATAGGGTAGTAACGAGTCAGATATAACTTAGTGACTGAAAAACAAACAGCAACTAAAGCTATCCTGAGACTTCAGAAGGAATTTCCAACCAAAGTGTGAAAATTGCTTTCAGGGAGTTTTCTAGGCAAGGGTGTGAAAACAGTCTTGGGGAGAAGTTTGAAGTTCAATCATTCCACAAGGGGTTGGAGAGCAAGACGGGAACAATCCCCAGGTCCCAGGCCTCTGTTGCTGATCTGTGTGAAATGACTATTTATGGGCCGAATTTGGGTTTCCATTTTTAGTTCAGCTGGCTCCCAAGTTGAGGTCGCTAACTCATTGTTTAAAGTGTATTCCACAGTGGCAGCTTGTCTGCTCTGAGAAATAATCTAAGATAATTAATTTCTAAAAATAATCCTGCAAGCCCAACCGCTCTGGGCATTTTTAGCCAAGGGCAGGTTTTCCTATGGAAGGTTCAGCGAGCTGGATGTTTCTCTAGACCTGCTCTCGCTGGGAATCATCACCACACCGACAACCATCTACCTCAGTCTGTTTATTCGTTGCCATGGTATTCAAGGGAAACTAAGATAAATGGGCAGGGCCGATTTGTCTGAGGAGACTAGAGAGAAATGTAATAGAGGCATAGATCTTAAAGATGGAATCACGGCATCGCGAGCAAGCCTCTTTTTTACGAAGCCGGCGAGGGTCTGTGTTCACAATATGGGCTGGAGGGAACATCAAAGAACTGCTGAAAAGAAAAAAAAAATCTTATTTTTGGGCCTCCCTGGTGGCCTAGTGGTTAGGAATCCGCCTGCCAACGCAGGGGACGTGGGTTCGATCCCAGGTCAGGGAAGATTGCACGTGCTGTGTGGCAACGAGGCCCGTGGCCTGCATTTCAGTGAGCCTGCACGCTGGAGCCTGGGACTTGCAACTGCTGAGCCCTAGCACCTGGAGCCAGTGCTCTGCAATGAAAGGAAGCCATCGCAATGAGAAGCTCCCATTTGCTGCAACTCGAGGAAGCCTGTGCATGGCACCGAAGACCCAGTGCAGCCAAAAATACAATACATAAATAAAATAAAAAAAGAAAATTCTTATCTGTTATCACGACCAAGAGTGGGACAAAATGCTGCAGACACAGCTGCCTTTTTTTTTTTAATTATTTATTTTAATTGGAGGCTGATTACTTTACAATATTGTAGTGGTTTTTGCCACACGTTGACATGAATCAGCCATGAGCGGACATGTGTTCCCCATCCTGAACCCCCTTCTCACAGCTTCACTTCTGGCATTGCTGTCAAAATTGACATTTCTGCCAAAAAAGAAATAAGAAAAAGTACGTTCCCTGAATCTAATTGGAAGAAAGCTTCAGGCCAGTCCTAATCGAGAGCTCTCTTCCCAACAACAGGCCTGTACTTCTGGAAAATGCCAGTGTCATTTAAGACAGAGAAAATAGACCTAGAAAGTAAATGCTATATGGATCAGAGGAGAAGCTTTCCATAAAAATATGATTGGGAAATTTGGCGAAATCTGAACGGGGCAATAGTAATGTATCAGTATTAAATGTCTTCAGTTTAATAATCACATTGTTCTTAGGAAGGGGCTTCCCTCATAGCTCATTTGGTAAAGAATCCGCCTGCAATGCAGGAGACCTAGTTCGATTCCTGGGTGGGGAAGATCCACTGGAGAAGGGATAGGCTACCCGCTCCAGTATTCCTGGGCTTCCCTAGTGGTTCCGATGGTAAAAAATCTGCCTGCAATGTGGGAGACCTGGGTTTGATCCCTGGGTTGGGAAGATTCCCTAGAGAAGGGAAAGGCTACCCACTCCAGTATTCTGGTATGGAGAATTCCATGAATTGTATAGTCTGTGGGGTCGCAAGTATTTAGGGTTAAACGATAGGGTGTCAACAGTTCACTTGCAAAGGAATGGTTCAGAATACACTCACACAGAAGATAAACAAAGTGAATGAAAAGCTTTAGCTGGTAAATTTGCTGAGGGCACATGGAATGCTTTCTAGGCTTCTTGTGATTCTTCTATAAATTTCAAACTCTTCTAGGATAAAAAGTTAAGAATTCTTTAGCAAAAATTGTTACTGTTTCAAAAGGTTACCACAGCATAAATAACTAAAAATCCTTTACCCTCCACAGTGTGATGTGTAAATAGTGTTCGTGTTGGTTACTCAGTGAGTCTGACTCTTTGCGACCCCATGGACTGTAGCCTGTCAGGCTCATCTGTCCGTGGGATTCTCCAGGCCAGAGTACTGAGGTGGGTAGCCTTTCCCTTCTCCAGGGGATCTTTCCCACCCAGAGATCAAACCCAGGTCTCCCATATTGCAGGAAGATTCTTTACGTGAGCCACCAGGGAAGCCGATATGTAGGGTGAACTTTAATTCTACTGGTATGAATTAGTTGGTAAAAATGAAGTTACACATTATGTCTTAACCTAATAAATAATAATTTATCTGCAGCTAATTGTTCAAATGTATCCACAGTTAAGAAGTATTCTGTTTAGGGACTTCCCTGGTGGCCAGTGGTTAAGACGTCACCTTCCAATGCAGAGCGGGGAGCAAGATCAATCCCTGGTCAGGGAACTGAGATCCCACATCCTGTGGGGCCAAAATGCCAAAACCTAAAAACAACAGAAACAATATTATAACAAATTCAATAAAGATTTCTAAAAAAAAGGAGTGTTTTGGTTCGATTTCTCCAATGACAATACTGATTTTAAATTTAAAAATCAAACAGTTAAATAATTAATAGCTTCATACTAATTTTTTAAAAAAGTCAATTGCTTGTTCAAACAAAAGAAAGAAGCTTAGCTGTGGGTTGGTTGGTTGATGTTTGACTGAAGTAATAGTTTGACTAAAGGTCGTTGTTTGACTGAAGTAATTAACTGTTATTAGCCAATTTAGTAATCTCTAAGGACTAGTGGTAAGGAATCCGCTTGCCAATGCAGAAGACGTAAGAGATGTGGGTTCGATCCCTGGGTGGGGAAGATCCCCTGGTGGAGAGCATGGCAACCCACTCCAGTATTCTTGCCTGGAGAATCCCATGGGCAGAGGAGCCTGGTGGGCTACAGTCCATGGGGTTGCAGAGAGTCGGACACTGTTTGCTATTCTCTGGCTGTTGAGAAACAATTTCACAGAATTACCAGGGTTGCTGCTGCTGCTGCTGCTAAGTCGCTTCAGTCGTGTCCGACTCTGTGTGACCCCATAGACGGCAGCCCATCAGGCTCCCCCGTCCCTGGGATTCTCCAGGCAAGAACACTGGAGTGGGTTGCCATTTCCTTCTCCAATGCATGAAAGTGAAAAGTGAAAGTGAAGTCGCTCAGTCGTGTCTGACTCTTAGCGACCCCATGGACTGCAGCCTACCAGGCTCCTCCATCCATGGGATTTTCCAGGCAAGAGTACTGGAATGGGGTGCCGTTGGACAAGGCCAATCTAAAACCACAATGGTCAAGGAAAAAAAAAAAAAAAAAAAAGACCATTCCATCGTTAAGTCAGAACGTGAACAAAAACAGAAAAATTCTCCAAACCACCAAATGTCCAAACGTGCCCCTTTTCCTGGTTAATGTGAATGACTGCTGCTTTTTTACCAATTACAGCTTCACTCTCACTTCCTGCCTTTCTAGACTTCATGAAAATGCTCAGTGATACAGTTACCTCTGCCTTCTTATAGAATGCAGTTCAAAGCCAAGCCCCACATTCTCGAGTCCTTCCCTCAAATCACCTAAACACAAGCCTGTATTGTGTAGCAACTCCTCAGGGAGACGCCCTAGAGTTCCTAAGACGGGTGGTCTCCCTGGCTGCAGTGAATCAGGAAAGCCACCCGCAGTTATCTGCAGCTATTTCCTTGTCTGGTCTTTGACTGGAAGATGTTTATATTATCATGATTCTCTAATGCTCTGCAATACTTTCTTAGAGGACTTTCAGTTCAGTTCAGTTGCTCAGTCGTGTCCGACTCTTTGCGACCCCATGGACTGCAGCCTGCCAGGCTTCCCTGTCCATCACCAGCTCCCGGAATTTACTCAAACTCATGTCTATCAGGTCAGTGATGCCATCCAAACACCTCATCCTCTGTCACCCTCTTCCTCTTCTGCCTTCAATCCTTCCCAGCATCAGGGTCTTTGGGGAAAATAAAATAAAAAGGTCCTTTTTCAATCACTGCATGCCAGGCTGATTTTTAAGGCAATGCCCTCTGATAACTGAGAATCTGAAAAAGGTCGCTGGCCACTGGCTTGTCCCCTTGACTTGTGTGGCATAGACAGTTTGGGCGTTTCTGACCAATCTATATTTATATTTCAGGTAGTTGTAGGAAAGTAAAAGATTATGGGCTCTTTATTATTTCCATTATTTTGCTTTTTTATTATTTCCCTTATTTCGGCCAATAAGTCACTGTAGAAATTAGATATCTAAGAAACAAGTTTTTCTTTTCTTTTTAAAAAAATGTGTTCATATTAATTGGAGGATAATTACAGTATTTTGATGGCCTCTGCCATACTTCAGCATGAATTGGTCATAGGCAGACACATGTCTCCTCCCCCCGAATCTCTGTCCCACCCCAGCCCTCCACGTTGTCACAGAGCACCAGCTTTGGGTTCCTTGCGTAATGCATCAAACTCCCACTGGCTATCTATTTCACATTTGGTAATGCATATTTTTGCTCAGTTGCTCGGTTATGTCCGACTCTTTGCGACTCCATGGACTGCAGCGCCCCAGGCTTCCCTGTCCATCACCAACTCCCAGATCTTGCTGAAGCTTGTGTCCATTGAGTTCCCTGTCCATCACCAACTCCAAGATCTTGCTGAAGCTTGTGTCCATTGAGTCGGTGATGCCATCCAACCATATCGTCCTCTGTCGTCCCCTTCTCATCCTGCCTTCACTCTTTCCCAGCATCAAGTTCTTTTCTAATGGTGTATATGTTTCAATGCTTTTCTCTCAAATCATTCCACCCTCGCCTTCTCCCACTCTGTCCAAAAGTCATTTCTTTATGTCACTGTCTCCTTTGCTCCCCTGCACGTAGGATCATCAGTACCATCTTTCTAGATTCCATATATATGGGTTAATACAGTATTTGTCTTGCTCTTTCTGACTTACTTCATTAGGTATAATAGGCTCTAGATTCATCCACCTCATTAGAACTAACGCAAATGTGTCCCTTATTACAGCTGAGTAAAATTCCATTGGCTATATGTTCCATAACTTCCTTATCCATTCATCTGTGGATGGACTTCTAGTTTGCTTCCTTATTCTAGCTTTTGTAAATAGCGCTGCAGTGAACATTTGGGTACATGTGTCTTTTCAATTATGGAAGAAACAAGTTTTAATTGGAGTGTTATTTTGAGTGTTAGAAAAATAAATGTCAAAGATAATTAAAAAGTCGTAATTACTTGCTGACATTCTGCTAGCTGCTCAGTTTGCAAATAAATAAATCACCTTTGTGCTGTTTACGAAAGTGGAGACCCACTAAGGAAGCAGCAGAAATAACACTCGAAGTTTATCTGTTAAGGAGAATAAATCAGAAGTTGGTCGACGTGAAAACGTCGCGATAAAAATGCAAATGTGGAAATCTGAGGAAATAGGAGAATGCTTTGAAATGATGATTGTGCAATGCTCTGAACTAATCGTTTATGCTCAGCATCTTAGAGCAACTGCTGATGGTAAAAAATACTCTGCTAGGGACTTGCTGGCACTTCAGTGGTTTAGACTCTATACTTTGATCACAGGGAGCGTAGGTTTGATCTGTCTTCACGGATCGAAGACTCCTATATGCCTAGATGCCAGAAAAAAAAAAAGATGAAGACCCTGCTTATTCTACGTAGTTGAAAAAATAATAAAGCTGCAACTGATGAGAGTTTATTCCTTTTAAGTTTTATTGAACTATAATCGATTGTAACGTATCAGTGTCTGCTGTAGAGTAGAGTGACTCAGTTATACATATATACATTCTTTTTCACATTCTTTTCCATGATGGTTTATCGTAGTATATTAAATATACCTGGATAAGGAAATGGCAACCCACTCCGAAGTATTCCTGCCTGTAGAATCCTATGGACAGAGGAGCCTGGTGGTTCTACAGTCCATGGGGTCACAGAGAGTCAGACACGACTGAGCATCTAACACTTTTGCTTTGATGGAGTGCATCTGTATATTGAATATACACTGTATAGCTCCCTGTGTTATACGGTAGGACCTTGTCGCTTATCCATTCTATATGTAAGTTAGCATGTGCTAACTGCAAACTCCCAGCCCTTTCCTTCCCCACCGCGTTCCCTTTGGGTAACCACAAGTCCCTTCTCTATAGTTGGTGATGTTTTAGAATTGAAAGCAAGCAGCCTAAGCACACCGTCTTATTGCCTGGGGAGTGTAAACCTAGGCGTGGAGAAATCTGCTAGAAGAGATACCTGATTCTGATGTATTGATTGTTCCATCTTGCCGGCTTGCAGAAATTTAAGTGAAAGGTATCTTTCACCAGTTCACCTGGACATCTTTTTTTTTTTTTCTTACATTGTCCGATACATCAAAACTTAGGATGTATTATTGTCTTTGACTCTGTGAGTAGACCGTCCAGAGCAGAGCTTCTCAGCCTTGGCCTTGCTGACCTTTCGGGTGGGCTCATCCTTTGCTGGGGAGGGCGTTGTCCCTCGTGCTGTGGGATGTCTCCTAGCATCCCTGGTCTCTACCCTCAGGATGACAGTAGTACCCCTCCCACACCTCACCCCTGGGTGACAACAGGCACTGTCTTCAGACCTGGCCAGATGTCCCATGGGGCAGGGAGAGGAACCCTCCCCAAGCTGGTAGAACATCTGCACCCCAAACAACTCAGTGCAGTGATGCTCGCCAGCATCACTTTCGGTGTCCCTGAAGCCTTGCTGAAGGAGTGGCAATTCTCCCTGCTGGGGTGTCTGGTGGGTCTTCACAGGTTTGCCTTAGATTTGTTCTTGTAAAGGGGTCTTCCCTGGTCTCGTTCTTCTCGACACTTCTTTCCTTCTTGGAGGTTGGTGTGGATGAAACTGCTTGTCAGATGGTGCTGGACAGGGAGGCGTAGAGTGCTGGGATCCGACGGGCCACAGGGAGTCAGACACAACTTGGCAATGCGACAACAGCCCCAAGAATCGGGACTCGGGGAGCTGAGCGCCGCCATCAAGACCATACGGTCTTCTCAAAGTAGTATGTATGGGATGGGCGAACAGCAAGACCCCAGCGTTCAGCACAGCGAGCTACATTCCGCATCCAGTGATGAGCCATCCCGGAAAAGAATATGAAAACACGTCCGTGTGTCACTGAATCACTTTGCCGCACTGCAGAAATTAATACAACGGTGTAAATGAACATTAAGAAGATTTAAAAGAGAGAGAGATAAAGCTTCTGCACAACAAAGGAAACTATAAGCAAGGTGAAAAGACAGCCTTCAGAATGGGAGAAAATAATAGCAAATGAAGCAACTGACAAACCACTAATCTCAAAAATATACAAGCAACTTCTACAGCTCAATTCCAGAAAAATAAATGACCCAATCAAAAAATGGGCCAAAGAACTCAATAGACATTTCTCCAAAGAAGACATACAGATGGCTAACAAACACATGAAAAGATGCTCAACATCACTCATTATCAGAGAAATGCAAATCAAAACCACTATTAGGTACCATTTCACGCCAGTCAGAATGGCTGCTATGCAAAAGTCCACAAGCAATAAATGCTGGAGAGGGTGTGGAGAGAAGGGAACCCTCTTACACTGTTGGTGGGAATGCAAACTAGTACAGCCACTATGGAGAACAGTATGGAGATTCCTCAAAAAACTGGGAATAGAACTGCCTTATGATCCAGCAATCCCACTGCTGGGCATATACACTGAGAAAACCAGAATTGAAAGACACGTGTACCCCAATGTTCATAGCAGCACTGTTTACAATAGCCAGAACGTGAAAGCAACCTAGATGTCCATCCACAGATGAATGGATAAGCAAGCTGTGGTACATATACACAATGGAGTATTACTCAGCCATTAAAAAGAATACATTTGAATCAGTTCTAAGGAGGTGGATGGAACTGGAACCTATTATACAGAGTGAAGTAAGCCAGAAACAAAAACACAAATACAGTATACTAACGCATATATATGGAATTTAGAAAGATGGTAAAAATAACCCTATTTACAAGACAGCAAAAGAGACACTGATGTATAGAACAGACTTTTGGACTCTGGGACCGGGAGAGGGTGGGATGATTGGGGAGAATAGCATTGAAATATGTATAATATCACATCTGAAACGAGTCGTCAGTCCAGGTACGATGCCCGATAACAAATGCCTGGGGCTGGAGCACTGGGACGACCTGGGGGGATGGTCTGGGGAGGGGAGAGGGAGGAGGGTTCAGGATGGGGAACACGTGTATACTGGCGGCGGATCCATCTTAATGTATTGTAAAAGCAATACAATATTGTAAAGTTAAGCAAAATAAAATAAATAAATAAAAAGAGAGAGAGAGAATAGAACGGCCTACAGCAGGCCTGCTAAGCTGGAAATTCAGTCCTGGCCGTGAAAGAGATCCCGGAGCATACCCCAACTCCTTTGTCAGTCTCTGCATCTGCACACATGATGATATTAGCACCTCCCTCTTGGGGTGGTGGGGAAGACCAAGGGATTGAATGTTTGTGCAAGGCTCACAGTCTGACACTTAGAAGTTGCTCTGTGTGACTACTTGTGAAGTTCTGCAAAATCCTCACGGAATTCGCAGAAATGGGACAGAATGTGAGTGGGGCATGCCAAGTCTGCTGTTGTGTTTAAAAACTAAGAACGTGTTTAGGGAGCGTTCGTTTGATAGGGAAGTTGGTGGGAGAAGGCTTTGAGGATTTAGCTGTGCCTGAAGGAGGGATTGGGGGCAGGAGGAGAAGGGGACGACAGAGGATGAGATGGCTGGGTGGCATCACTGACTCGATGGATGTGAGTCTGAGTGACCTCCGGGAGTTGGTGATGGACAGGGACGCCTGGCGTGCTGTGATTCATGGGGTCGCAAAGAGTCAGACATGACTGAGCGACTGATCTGATCTGATCTGATCTGAAAGCTGACTAATGCGGGCGGTCACGTGGGCAGATCCAGAATGTTGAGGTCCACCTTCTCTGTTCAGGTCAAGTCAATCCTGCAGGGCCATGGAGTCAACTTTAAAGTGAGACAGCGCCAGTCTAAGAAGTGTTGGGATGAGGAGGGTGGTGGTGGTGGATGTTTCCGGAAGGATACCGGGCAACACGTCCTCTGGAGAAGAGCTGAATGTATTGGGGCGTTTTGTCTGAAGAACGTCTAGCGGGACCACGATCTCAGGACGCTTTCTGTGGTCTCAAGGCTGGCATTTGGCTGTGAGAAGTGAAGCGTTCCTTCGGCCTGGTGGCGCTAGTGGTGAAGAACCTGCCTGCCACTGCAGGAGACACAAGAGATGCAGGATCCATCCCTGGGTCCGGAAGATCCCCTGGAGGAGGGCATGGCAACCCACTCCAGTATTCTTTCCTGGGGAAATCCCATGGACAAAAGAGCCCGGTCGCAAGGGGTCGGACACAACTGAGCGACTTTCACTCGTGCACTCAGTAGCATTTAACAACAGCTCAGTACATTCACATTGTTATGCAGTTCTCACCATGATTCATCTCCCAAGCTTTCACCTTCCTAAACTGAAGCTCTCTCCCCTTTAAACACTAACTACCCCTTCCCCCTCCCTACTCCTCACCCCTTCATCCCCGGCATCTATACTTGCAGACTATGAATTTGACTGATCTAGGTACCTCGTCTAAGTGCAATCAAACAGTATTTGTCTGCACCTACTGGATACTGCTTCAACTGATGTTGAAGCTGAAACCCCAATCCTTTGGCCACCTGATGCGAAGAGCTGACTCACTGGAAAAGACCCTGATGCTGGGAAAGATTGAAGGCGGCAGAAGCGACGACAGAGGAGGAGATGGCTGGATGGCATCACCGATTCGATGGACATGAGTTTGGGTAAACTCCGGGAGTTGGTGATGGACAGGGAGGCCTGGTGTGCTGCAGTTCATGGGGTTGAAAAGAGTCAGACACGACCGAGCAACTGATCTGAATAAATGACTGTATATTGCAATGCATTTTTAAGGTTAACAATATCTCCTACGAACAGACTGTATCTTTTTTTCCCTCCTTGCTAAACAGTGGGTTCTCGTTAGTTCAATATTTCATACATAGCAGTGAATATATGTCAGTCCCAACCCCCCAGGTGATCCCACCTCCATGACCTTTCTTTTGGTCCATTCATTAGTTCTCACTACGTCTGTGTCTCTCCTGCTTTGCAAAGCAGATTAATCTGTACGGGTTTTCTAGATTCCACATAGAAGTGTGACTACACAAGACTTGTGTTTTCTCTCTCTGGCTGACTTCATTCTGTATGACAGTCTCTATAGATGTCAGTTTTTTAATTTAAATTTATTTTCAATTGGAGATAATTGCTTTATAATACTGTGTTGGTTTCTGCCATACATCATCATGAATCAGCCATACGTGTACATATGTCTTCTCCATCTTGAACCTACCTCCCACCTCCCTCCCCATCCCAGCTCTCTACGTTGTTACAGAGCCCTAGTTTGAGTTCCCTGAGTTATACAGCAAATTCCCGCTGGTTGTCTAATTTTACACTTGGTAATGTATATGTTGGCGCTTCCCTGGTGGCTCAGACAGTAAAGCATTTGCCTACAATGCGGGAGACCTGTGTTCAATCCCTGGGTCGGGAAGATCCCCTGGAGAAGGAAATGGCAACCCACTCCAGTACTCTTGCCTGGAGAATCCCATAGACGGAGAAGCCTGGTAGGCTACAGTCCACGGGGTCGCAAAGAGTCGGACATGACTGAGCAACTGAACTGAATAAATGACTGTATATTGCAATGCATTTTTAAGGTTAACAATATCTCCTACGAACAGACTGTATCTTTTTTTTTTCCTCCTTGCTATACAGTAGGTTCTCGTTAGTTCAATATTTCATACATAGTAGGAAATGGCAACCCACTCCATTGTTCTTGCCTGGAGAATCCCAGGGACGGGGAAGCCTGGTGCGCTGCCATCTATGGGGTCACACAGAGTCGGACACGACTGAAGTGACTTAGCAGCAGCAGTAGCAGCAGTGAATATGTCAGTCCCAACCCCCCAGGTTATTCCACCTCCCTGACTTTTATGATATCTCCCAATACTATGATTTAATTGATCTGTAAATGCTAAATTAATAAGTAGAATTTTTAAGATATGATCAAAATCTCAAAGAGTAATGAAGTGTCCATAATGAAACAACATAGTCCATGGTGAGTGAAAGTGAAAGTCTCTCAGTCGTGTCTGACTCTTTGCAATCCCGTGGACTATACAGTCCATGGAATTCTCCAGGCCAGAATACTGGAGTGGGTAGCCTTTCCCTTCTCCAGGGGATCTTAGCAACCCAAGGATCGAACCCAGGTCTCCTGCATTGCAGGCAGATTCTTTACCAGCTGAGCCACCAGGGAAGCCCAAGAGTACTGGATTGGGCAGCCTATCCCTTTTCCAGCAGATCTTCCCAACCTAGGAATTGAACCAGGATCTCCTGCATTTCAGGCAGATTCCTTACCAAATGAGTTATCAGGGAAGTCCATATAGTCCATACGATACCCCTGACCCTTCTTGTTCATAGGCCCACTTTAAAAAAAAAAACTTTATTTTGTATCAGGCTATAGCTGATGAAGAGTGTTGTGGTGGTTTCAGGGGGACAGCAAAGGGACTCAGCCGTACGTATGCATGGATCCATTCTCCCCCAAACTCCCCTCCCATCCAGGCTGCCACATGACATTGAGCAGAGTTCCCTGTGCTGGACAGCAGGTCCTTGTTGGTTCTCCATGTGAAATATAGCATGTGAAATACTGTGAAATACAGTGTGTCCGTGTCCATCCCAGACTCCATAACTATCCCTTCCCCCATCCTTCCCCCCACCCAGCAACCATCAGTTCATGTCTAAGTCTTTGCATCTATTTCTGGTTTGTACCTAAGTTCGTTTGTATCATTTCTCTTTAGAGTCCACCCTTCTCCATCTGACTTACTTCGCTCAGTATGACACTCTGCAGGTCTGTCCGTGTTGCTGCCAATCACAGATCCACTCTCAAGTCTTCTTTTCCTAGTTAGTGATGACTCTGTGTCTGTAACAGAAGTTTTGGAGTCCTCACTCTGCATGAAGAGAATACAGACACTCCCCACTGGATACTTGCTGTGTGACTCAATCACATTCTTACAGTCATATGCACTGTTCCTCAGCCCTCTTTCCAACAGATTCACCGGCTCATTGTGTTAGTTCTGTAGCGACTGAGACTGTGTAATGTATCTCCAAAAATGCAGCACCTTAGAGAGCTCTCATTTATTGAGGATTCCTTCTGGCAGGCCCTATTCCAATTGCCGTATGATGTCCGAATATCCCCTGGAGAAGGGAAAGGCAACACACTCCTGTATCCTTGCCTGGAGAATCTCATGGACAGAGGAGCCTGGTGGGCTGTAGTCCATGGAGTCTTAAAAGAGTCAGATCCGACTTAGTAAGCAACTGAAGCACCGACCCCGACCACCACATGGAATATAAAGAGACAGGTTGTGTCTGTGAGAGCGAGGGACAGATGCTCTATCTCTGTTGTTTATAGGTTTCTGAAACCAAGTTCCATGATTTTGCACACTCAGATGTCAACATTCAGGAGTTGCCAGCTCCTTCTCCCTTCGTCCTGTGTCATAATTATGTCAAAGAGAAGAATTCACTTTGGAATTTCCACTCCCTGGAACTGAACTCAGAGTTTCTTGCCTCTCACTCTCGGAGGAGTCAATCTGACTTCCTTTTGCCTGCTGTTGAGTGACCGACCTGTTTCAAGGGACCTAGGCCAATGTCCCTGGTCTTCCCTGGTGGCTTAGTGGTAAACAATTGGCCTGCCGATACAAGGGATGTGGGTTCAATACCTGGGGTCAGGAAGATTCCCCTGGAGAAGGGAATGGCAACCCGCTCCAGTATTCTTGCCTAGAGAATTCTATGGGCAGAGGAGCCTGGTGGGCTACAGTCCATGGGGTCAGAAAGAGTTGGACACAACTGAGCCCCTGACACTTAACCCTTTTTTCAGTTTCTTACGTAGTCGTTCTGGGCTGGGGTCAGGAAATCTGCATTTATCACAAGTTCCCTGAAGATGCTGGGATTTGAATAGCAGGTCTTGGTAGTGAAGAGGAGAGCCCAGAAGGGTGTGCAAAGGTGAATGAGGAGAACAGATTTCAGGGTTTATAAGTGTAGTCACCTTGGTGCCTGAGTCGGTCTCAACAAGGGGGCCGTTAGATTCCAACCTTGTTTCCCTGTGGTCCTTGCTTTGAACTTTCCAGCCCCCTGGTGACCACACATCTTTGGCACTGAGCAGCCATCAATTCGGGGAAGGCAGTGGCACCCCACCCCAGTACTCTTGCCTGGAAAATCCCATGGACGGAGGAGCCTGGTGGGCTCCAGTCCATGGGGTCACTGAGAGTCGGACATGACTGAGCGACTTCACTTTCACTTTTCACTTTCATGCATTGGAGAAGGAGGTGGCAACCCACTCCAGTGTTCTTGCCTGGAGAATCCCAGGGATGGGGGAGCCTGGTGGGCTGCCGTCTGTGGGGTCGCACAGAGTCGGACACGACTAAAGCGACTTAGCAACAACAAAGCCATCAATTCAGGGGTTGTAATCTGGTAGCAAAAGTGCCATCTCTCCCCCAAGTGAAGGCCTTCTTCCCACCGCAGCTTGGCGTGGGCCAGGCTCAATTCCTGCCAGGGAGCCGTGGGTCAGGGTCCCCTCCTTACTGTTCTGCTCTCTTTACCTCCCTCGCCTTCCCATGCCAGTCTGTCACTTGTCTTCTCTGACCACGTCCTGTCCCGCGACTGTTCTCCCAAGCGTTCAGAACCCCCCTTTTGAGCTTTGCGTCAGTCTCCCAGTCTCTCGCCTGGCTCTTTGCAACCCCTTGGACTGCAGGCCACCAGGCTCCTCTGTCCATGGGATTCTCCAAGCAAGAATCCGGGAGTGGGTTGCCATGCCCTCCTCCAGGGGGACCGAGCGATCGAATCTGCATCTCTTTAAGTCTCCTGCATTTTCAAGCAGGTTTATTTTTTTAACTTTTTTTTTTTTTTTTTTTTTTTACCATTAGCATCTCCTGCTTGACTTTATCCTTGCCTGCCTAGAGCGTGTATGTGTGTGTGTGTGTGTGTGTGTGTGTGTGTGTGTGTGCGCGCGCGCCTAACTGTATGTGGGCATGCATTTGCGAGGGTGTGTGTGAGGGAGCATGTGTGTGCATGTGAGAGAGTATGTGTGACTCTGCACCTGTGTGTGTGTGTTTATTCTACTGCCGTGCCTGCACACCTTAACTCAGTGCCAGAGCTTGCTGCTTTTCCCTCCTTGTTGGAGCTTCTCTGTAGCATCCTTGTCAGGACTGTCTTCCGTGCTGTGTTGTAGAGGTGCCCTGTCTCCTGGGTTCGCATCCCCTCTATAAATCTTGTGGGCGTCACTCTCCTCTGCTCAGCTGTGTGACTCAATATTCCTCCATGCGCTCTCTGTCTTTAGACCAGTGGTTCTTAATCAGGGCAGCGCCCTTCAGACACTTGACAATATCTGCAGAGATGCCTGGATTGTTTTAATTGGGGAAGACGCTCCTGGCATCTAGTGGGTGGAGGTCAGGGATGCCCGTAAACCTCCCACAATGGCACAGGGCAGCCCACACCCCACAGACATCCAGCCCCAGATGTCAACAGTGCCGTGGCTCAAAAACGCCGATCTAGAATCTTGCGGAAATCATGCATCCATTAGTGACTTCATACTGCAAAATGGTTGTTGTCATGGATGTATTATTTTGATCACGTATGTACCGTCAGTCTAAAAAGTTGCAGGCTCCCCTGGTAGCTCACTGGTAAGGAATTCGCCTGCCAGTGCAGAAGACATGGGTTTGCTCCCTGGTCAGGGAAGATTCTCACATGCAGTTTGGGCTACTAAGCCCAGCTTTTGAGCCTGTGCTCTGGAGCCTGGGAAGCAAAATCCCCAAGCCCGTGTGCCCTAGGGCCTTTGCTCCAGAGCGAGAGAAGCTGCCGGAGTGAGAAGCCTGCCCGCTGCAACTAGCCAGCAGCTGTCACTCTCTGCAACTAGAGAAGAGCCTGTGTAGCAGCAAAGACCCAGCCCAGCCAAAAATGAATTAATAAATACAATTATTTATATTTTTAAAAAATTTTTCATTGAAAGATAATTGCTTTACTGAATTTTGTGGGTTTCTGTCATACATCAACAACAATCAGCCATAGGTATATCCGTGTCCCCTCCCTTCCAAACCTCCCTCCCAACTCCTTGCCCCATCCCACCCTTCAGCCTGTCCCAGAGCTTGCGTCTGAATTCCCTGAGTCATACAGCAAGTTGCCATTGGCTGTCCATTTGACATATGGTAATGTAAGTTTCCATGGTACTCTCTCCATACATCTCCCCCGTCCCTTCTCTCCTCCCCGACATCCATAGTTCTGCCCTGAAAACGAATTCACCAGTGGTATTTCTTTAGATTCCACATATATGTATCAGAACATGCTATTTGCATTTCTCTTGCTGACTTACTTCACTCTGTATAATAGGCTCTAAGTTCATCCACTTTATTGGAACGGATGCAAATGTGTTCCCTTTTCATGACTGAGTAATATTCCACTGTATACATGTACCACAGCTTCTTTATCCATTTTTTCTGCTGAAGGACATCTAGGTTGCGTCCATGTTCTGGCTATTGTCAATAGCGTTGCAACGAACACTGGGGTACACCTGTCTTTTTCAATTTTGGTTTCTTCAGGATATATGCCTAGGAGTGGGATTGCTGGGGTACACCTGTCTTTTTCAATTTTGTTTTCTTCAGGATATATGCCTAGGAGTGGGATTGCTGGATCATACGGTGGTTTTATTCCTAGCTTTTTAAGGAATCTCCATATACCATCTTCCATAGTGGCTCTATCAGTTTATATTCCCACCAGCAATGCAAGAATAAATAAAATTATGTGCAAAACATTTGTAAGAGAGAGATGATATAAAATATGTGCCAAGTGTCCTTTCTTGAATTGGAAGCCCGAGACCTACATTGTTAATTATTCTTGTTTCTATTTCCAGTAATAGACACAGAGTTCCCTGAGCCTACAGATAATCTGATAGCTGTTTTTCAGTTCAGTTCAGTTCAGTTCAGTCGCTCAGTCGTGTCCAACTCTTTGCGACCCCATGAATCACAGCACACCAGGCCTCCCATCACTTCATGGGAAACAGATGGGGAAACAGTGGAGACAGTGTCAGACTTTATTTTTTTGGGCTCCAAAGTCACTGCAGATGGTGAAATTAAAAGACGCTTACTCCTTGGAAGGAAAGTTATGACCAACCTAGACAGCATATTGAAAAGCAGAGACATTACTTTGCCAACAAAGGTCCGTCTAGTCAAGGCTATGGTTTTTCCAGTGGTCATGTATGGATGTGAGAGTTGGACTGTGAAGAAGGCTGAGTGCCGAAGAATTGATGCTTTTGAACTGTGGTGTTGGAGAAGACTCTTGAGAGTCCCTTGGACTGCAAGGAGATCCAACCAGTCCATTCTAAAGGAGATCAGCCCTGAGATTTCTTTGGAGGGAATGATGCTGAAGCTGAAACTCCAGTACTTTGGCCACCTCATGCAAAGAGTTGACTCATTGGAAAAGACTCTGATGCTGGGAGGGACTGAGGACGGGAGGAGAAAGGGGACGACAGAGGATGAGATGGCTGGATGGCATCACTGACTTGATGGACGTGAGTCTGAGTGACCTCTTTAAATACATTTAAATGAACCAACTAGGACTTTAAAAAGTCCTGTCTCCTGCCTCCTGCTCCTCATTTTGCTTTTCATTCTTTTCTTACAAGTTATAAGGTGAGCCTTTTTGTGTACGTTGGTGTAGAAAGTGCATAGTTCAATCTGTTAAATTGAACACACCACTGAAATACAGCCATGGGATCCAAGGGAAAAAAATGTATTTGCAAGACATGTATCCTTAATTCCAAGTAACATTTTTGCACATCTTTTCCCCCTATTTTTGCTAATATTCCCCCTCCCCATTTTTGCAAAGACATCTGGATACTATCTCAAATCAATTGTCATTAGAGACTTTGACCTCTGGTTTCCTGTTTTTATTGGACTGCCAATGCATTTTTTTTTTTTTTATTCTGCATTACTCCACAGAGGCAAACTGAGCCATTCATTTCGTTCTTGAGCCTGTCACTGTCCTGTAGGTTCAGGGCTCCAAGCCTTAAGAGTGATGGGCCGAGTGGAGCTCTGAGAGCTTCCTTGCCGTGGTGGCTGGAAGGGAAATCCCCTTTCTGGTGTCTCCTGTTTGGAACATCTGTTTCACGTTTCTCTGGCATTTGGTGGGATCACGTAATAAGATGGCAGGAGGCGGGAAAAATATGCTGCAATAAAAAGGCCCTAAAAAAAAAAAAGACACTTGTTTCTATTTATCGCTTCACAGAGCGTGGCTGAAGGCAGGAAGTGAAGTTACAACTGGTGCTGACATGGAAGGTCAGAGGGGATGACAAGTGTGGCTTAGTTACCGCTGTTTGAATGTAGTGTTGTTCAAGAGGTGTTAAAAACGACAAGGGGAAGCATCCAGGCCAGAGGGGGTGTTCTTCCTTCAGATGTGTTACTTTATTTGTGCTTTACGGTCACAGGAGCAAAGCTGAGGCCCTGGTGTGTTGGCTCTTGTGACAGTTGTCCAGTCAATCCAGATGCGTCCACACAAGCTCATCTCCAGGAGCAGGGACTCACTCTGATTAAAAAAAGGCCCACCTCTAACAGGCATGCATTATTATTATTTTTCCAGCTGTATTGAGATATAGTTGACATAGAACATTGAGTAAATTTAAGGTGGACAAACTTACATGGACTTGACACATGTGCGTATTGCTGGGTGATTGTCCCTGTGGGGTTAGCTGACTGCCTCCATCACGTCACATACTTACCATTTCTTTTTGGTGGCTTCTTTTTTAAGATTTACTCTCTTGGCAACTTTCAGGTATATAGCAGAATACCGTTAGGGTGATGGTGAAGGACAGGGAAGCCTGGCATGGTACAGTCCATGGGGTCACAAAGAGTTGGACAAAACTGAGCGACTGAACAACTATTAAGTATAATAGCTTCCCTCATGGCAGTATAAGAGCTTCTCTCATGGCTCAAGCGGAGAAGGCAATGGCACCCCCACTCCAGTACTCTTGCCTGGAAAATCCCATGGACGGAGGGGCCTGGTGGGCTGCAGTCCATGTGGTAGCTTAGAGTCGGACACGACTGAGCGACTTCACTTTCACTTTTCACTTTCATGCATTGGAGAAGGAAATGGCAACCCACTCCAGTGTTCTTGCCTGGAGAATCCCGAGGACGAGGGAGCCCGGTGGGCTGCCGTCTATGGGGTCGCACAGAGTCGGACACGACTAAAGCGACTTAGCAGCAGCAGCAGCAGCAGCAGCAGCAGCATGGCTCAAGGGGTGAAGAATCCGCCTGCAGCGCATGAGACACAGGAGACGTGGGTTCGATCCCTGGGTCGGAAAGATCCCCTGGAGGAGGGCATGGCAACCCAGTCTTGCTAGGGAAAATCCCATGAACAGAGAATCCTAGTGGGCTACAGACCACAAAAGAGTCAGACAGGATTTAGCCACCAAATAGCAAATCAACAACATGGAGAATTGTCTGCCATTCCAGTTCTCTCACTGGCACAGTTATAGTTTGTTGATTTTTTTTTTTCTGTTACACAAAGTCTTTACTGAACCTTTTTCTGTATGTTTCCTTGTATGAGTTTCTCTGCGATGTGTCCCCAGGAATGAAAGTTCTGAGCTCAGAGTGTGCACGTCTTCACGGTCACTAGACGTGGACAGCTTTCCTCCAAACCAGTTCTAGGGTGTTGCCTTCCTGCCAGCGCCGTATAAAAAGCCCATTTACTCATAATTGCCAAAAATTCATGGCGACCGAGTTAGCTCTTCCGGTGGCGGATGGATAAATAAACCGTGGTTCATTCACACAGTGCGGTAATTGTTCAGCAATGTAAGCATATGAGCTGGGAAGCCGGAAAGACAGAGAGAAAGCTGACGTGCGTACTTCTAGATAAAAAGCGGCCTATCTGAAAAGCCTGTATGGTTCCAACTTCTATGACATTCTGGAGAAGGCAAGACCATATAGATAGTAAAAAGGTCAGCCAGCGGTGGCGTGCACACACGCGCACACACACACTCACACAGAGCCAGGGGAATGGGAGGAGTTATGAATGAGGAGAGCAGAGAGGATTTTCAAGGCAGTGAAACTATTGTGTTTGATACTGGAATCGTGGCTGCATCACAGTATATGTCTGTCAAAACGTAAAGTGTGTGCCGCAAAGCGTGAACTCTAATGCAGATTACAGAATTCGCTTCATAACAACGTGCTAATATGGATTTGTGAATTGCAACAAAAGTGCCTTAGTAACACAAAATGTTAATTGTGCAGGCATAGTTGGGACCTCTCTGTGCTTTCTGAAATGTCTCTGTTCATGAAAGCTGCTCTCAGAAAATCTATTAGGAAATTCCATTTCCCCCATCCTTGCCAGCACTTTGTATGCCAAGCCCACACTTTGGCATATTCTATGGGCATGTGATGGAATGTTATTGCTTTAATTTTTTTTTAAGCTCATGGCTGGAGCATACCTTTTCATGTCATTTGCCATTTTTTTTCTTTGTTTTTAAATATTGATTTGCACCAATTCTTTATATTCTCTTTTTTAAGTTTTTCTTTTTGTATTTCGGATTGTAATACAACTGAAATTGATTTTCGTGCCTGCGGTAACGGGGGAACTAAATAGAGATCTATCTACTTACACACCTACATATCTAATGTCTTTATAGAAATGAATAGTCATTTATAAAGCTCCTGCTATACTTATTTAAAAAAACTAAGATCATGACATCTGACCCCATTCAGTTCAGTTCAGTTCAGTCGTTCAGTCGTGTCTATCTCTTTGCGACCCCATGAATAGCAGCACGCCAGGCCTCCCTGTCAATCACCAACTCCCAGAGTTCCCCCAGACTCACGTCCATCGAGTCGGTGATGCCATCCAGCCATCTCATCCTCTGTCATCCCCTTCTCCTCCTGCCCCCAATCCCTCCCAGCATCAGAGTCTTTTCCAATGAGTCAACTTTTCGCATGAGGTGGCAAAAGTACTGGAGTTTCAGCTTTAGCATCATTCCTTCCAAAGAAATCCCAGGGCTGATCTCCTTCAGAATGGACTGGTTGGATCTCCTTGCAGTCCAAGGGACTCTCAAGAGTCTTCTCCAACACCACAGTTCAAAAGCATCAATTCTTCGGCCCTCAGCTTTCTTCACAGTCCAACTCTCAAATCCACATATGACCACGGGAAAAATCATAGCCTTGACTAGACAGACTTTTGTTGGCAAAGTAATGTCTCTGCTTTTGAATATGCTGTCTACGTTGGCCATAACTTTTCTTCCAAGGAGTAAACATCTTTTAATGTCATGGCTGAAATCACCATCTGCAGTGATTTTGGAGCCCCCAAAATAAAGTCTGACACTGTTTCCACTGTTTCCCCATCTATTTCCCATGAAATGATGGGACCGGATGCCAAGATCTTTGGTTTCTGAATGTTGATCTTTAAGCCAACTTTTTCACTCTCCACTTTCACTTTCATCAAGAGGCTTTTTACTTCCTCTTCACTTTCTACCATAAGGGTGGTGTCATCTGCATATCTGAGGTTATTGATATTTCTCCTAGCAATCTTGATTCCAGCTTATGCTTCTTCCAGCTGACCCCATTGCTGATGCTGCTGCTAAGTCACTTCAGTCGTGTCCGACTCCTTGCGACCCCATAGACGGCAGCCCACCAGGCTCCCGCATCCCTGGGATTCTCCAGGCAAGAACACTGGAGTGGGTTGCCATTTCCTTCTCCAGTGCATGAAAGTGAAAAGTGAAAGGGAAGTCGCTCAGTCGTGTCCGACTCTAGCGACCCCTTGGACTGCAGCCCACCAGGCTCCTCCATCCACGGGATTTTCCAGGCAAAAGTACTGGAGTGGGGGTACCATTGCCTTCTTCGGCTGACCCCATTACTTCATGGCAAATAGGAGGGAAAAGATTTCCTCTTCCTAGGCTCTAGACTGCAACCATGAAATCAGAAGGCTATTGCTTCTCGGAAGGGAAGCTGTGACCAACCTAGACAGCCTGTTAAAAAACAGAGACATTCCTCTGCCAACAAAGATCCGTATAGTCAAGGCTGTGGTCTTCGCAGTAGTCGAGTAGGATTGTGAGAGCTGGACCATAAAGAAGCCAGAGCACCAAAGAATTGATGCCTTCTAACTGTGGTGCTAGAGAAGGCTCCGGCGAGTCCCTTGGACAGCAAGGAGATCAAACCAGGCAATATTAAGGGAAATCAAACTCTGCATACTCATTGGAAGGACTGATGGTGAAGCTGAAGCTCCAATAGTTTGGTTGTCCGGTGTGAACTTTCCAAGCTTTGGCCACCTAATGCAAAGAACTGACTCACTGGAAAAGACCCTGATGCTAGGAAAGACTGAGGGCAGGAGGAGAAGGGGGTGACAGAGGATGAGATGGCTGCATCACTGATGCAATGGACATGAACTTGGGTGGACTTTGGAAGGTGGTGAAGGACAGGGAGGCCAGGCGTGCTACTGTCCATGGGGTGTCAAAGAGTCAGACACAACCCAGCGACTGAACAACAAGAAAATACTTAAGTCACCCCTTCAGGATCTGTTTATCCCTGAACCACCTCCTCATTGTTTTAATTCTTAGAGATTTGTAAGACTTCGTGATATGCAATAAAGCATGTCCTTGCTCCCTCCTTTCCATTGGTCTCCAAATGGCTCTTTATTCTTTATTCTTCCGAAGGCATTCTAGTATCAGTTTGTCAAATTTCATCAAAACTCTGTTGGCTGTTTGGGAAATCTACCGGATGTATAGATTAATTTGTAGGAGAATATCATCTTTACTGTATTGAATTATCTTCCCATCACATTGTGTACAGATTTTTTAGGTCTTCATCTTAAAAAATATTCATGTAACTGTATATATTATTTTCTCAATTGTGTGTGTGTTAGTCACTCAGTGGTGTCTGACTCTTTGAGACCCCATAGACTATGGCCCTCAGGGAAGGCAATGGCACCCCCACCCCAGTACTCTTGACTGGAAAATCCCATGGACGGAGGAGCGTGGTAAGCTCCAGTCCATGGGGTCGCTAGAGTTGGACACAACTGAGGGACTTCACTTTCACTTTTCACTTTCATGCATTGGAGAAAGAAATGGCAACCCACTCCAGTATTCTTGCCTGGAGAATCCCAGGGACAGCCGTCTATGGGATCGCACAGAGTCAGACACGACTGAAGCGACTTAGCGGCAGCAGACTATAGCCCACCAGGCTCCTCTGTCCATGGAATTCTCCAGGCACGGATACTGGAGTGGGTTGCCATTTCCTTCTCCAAGAGATCTTCCCAAACCAGGTCTACTGCATTGCAGGCAAATGCTTTACCATCTGAGCTATTAGGGAAGCCCTTTTTCTCAATTAGCACACAGTAAAATTGACTTCTTAATATACACAGTGCTGGTAATCTTAACACATAGATTGATTTCTGTAACCACCACCCAAGGGGGCATCTCGAACAGTTTCATCATGCCCCAAACACCCTCATACCGTCCCCCTGCAGTGACACCCTCCCCTACTCCTCGTCACAGTAACCCCTGGTCTGCCTTCCAACACGATGGTTTTCTCTCGGCGAATGTCCTGTAAATGAAGTCATACAGCACGTAATCTTTCATGACAACTTTCTTTCACTCTTAGTGCCTGTGGGATTCATCCAAGCTGTGTGTCTCCATAGTTCATTTCACTTTACTGCCGAGTAGTATTCCATTGTATCAATGTGCCCTATTTTGCTTCTTTACTCATCAGACGGACATTTCTGTTATTTCTAGCTGTTGGTAATTATGCATAGAGCTACCGCACGCACATACATCCATTTTTCTCTTGAGGGCTAAATCCTTAGAGGTGAGATTGCTAGGTCTTCTTATATGTCCATATCGTTTCTCCTTACAGATTTTATATTTCTTTTATTTAGGACTACATAACATATCTTGGTGGGGAGCTTCCTAGATGGTGCTCATGGTAAAGAACCTACCTGCCAATGCAGAAGACGTAAGAGACACAGGTTCCATCCCTAGGTTGGGAAGAGCCCCTACAGGAAAGCATAGCAACTCACTCCGATATTCTTGCCTGGAAAACTCCGTGGACAGAGGAGCCTGGTGGGCTCTGGTCCATAGGGTTGCAAAGAGTCGGACACAAACACACGCACAACATATTTTTACTGCTAGCGTGAATGAGATTATTAACATTTTTTTCCAGCTAATTTTTGTTGGCATGTGGGAACCTTTCCATGTCTGTATTTTGATAGTGTCCAAAAACTTTGCCAAACTGTTTTCTTCGTTCCAAGAGTTGGATTGTAGATTCCCTTAGTATTTTCATGATTAGACAGGCATATGTCTTCAATTTATGAAAATGTTGTCTTCTGCTAAAATACGTTTCTGCATTTATGCGAGCATATTTCTCTGTATTATATCTATCTAAAAATAGATATTTATACGTTTTATATGTGTACACACAAATACACAAATATATATCTTGGAAAGTGAAGAAATATCTTTATATAATTTTTTTTTCTTTAAAGTCTTTATTGAATATGTTCCAATATTGCTTCTGTTTTGTGTTTTGGTTTTTTGACTGGAAGTCAGGTGGGATGTTGGCTTCCTGAGCAAGGCAGGGATCAAACCGTCACCCTCTGCCCTGTAAGACAAAGTCTCAACCGCTGGACTGCCAGAGAAGTCCCTGTATACCATTTTTTAAAAACCTTTAGTTCACTCTAAGGTTTCCAGAGCAATGCACAGAAAAGGCGATAGTGGCTATCCTTACCTTCCTCCTTGAACTGGTCAGGGTGAGCACTTGTCCACAGCATCCACCTATGGGCTTCCCACTTGCTTACTTCCTTTCTCTTCTGTCTGCTCAGATCGAAGCCCCCTGGGCTGGGCACAGGGAGGTCATGCCCACCTTCTCTGCTCTCTGTTCTCATCTCTCTAGCCCTGAGGAGGACCAGCTTCCAGGGCAAGGTGTCCCCCAAGCCCCACCAGGATTCTGTCATCTTGGTGCTGCTTTTCACAGCCTGGGAACTAAAGGTTGCTGTGACATCCTGTCTCCCAGAGAAGCAAAGGCACAGATGGCTTTGGTGTCCGATATCTGCTTTCTTCCCCAGTCCCAAACACTCACCTAAACCTCAGCCTGGGTGGCTTCTCTGGTTGTCCAGTGGTTGAGAATCTGTTTGTCAATTCAGGGGACACAGGGTCCATCTTTGGTCTGGGAAGATTTCACATACTGCGGAGCAACTAAAGCCGTGCCCTGCAACTAGAGAGTAGCCCCTAGTTGCTGCAGTTGGAGAAAGCCTGTGTATAGCAATGAAAACCCAGCACAATACTCTTCCCTGCCCAAAATCAATCTGGGAGGCCCCCACTGGCTTCTAGTGTGTACATTCTGAAATTCTGCCTAGTGTTTCTCTATGTTGTATAGTCGCTAAGTTGTGATCAACTCTTTGCGACCCCGTGGACTGTAGCCCTGCCAGGCTCCTCTGTCCATGGGATTCTCCAGGCAAGAATGCTGGACTGAGTTGCCATGCCTTCCTGCAGGGGATCTTCCCGACCCAGGGGTTGAACCCGTGTGTCCTGCATTGGCGGGCAGATACATTACCGCTGAGCCACCTGGGAAGCACCATGGAAGTGTTTCTCTATCTTTTGTTTGTTTTGTTCAGTTG
Organism: Tragelaphus eurycerus; assembly: GCA_935064755.1. Taxonomy (NCBI): domain Eukaryota; kingdom Metazoa; phylum Chordata; class Mammalia; order Artiodactyla; family Bovidae; genus Tragelaphus; species Tragelaphus eurycerus. The sequence goes on from CAKXYN010000102.1 coordinate 696,789, forward strand.
TTCAGTCATGTCTGATTCTTTGTGACTTCATGGACTGCAGCATGCCAAGTCTCCCTGTCCATCATCAACTCCCAGAGTTTACTCAAACTCATGTCCATTGAGTAGTGATGCCATCCAACCATCTCATCCTCTGTTGCCCCCTTCTCCTGCCTGCAATCTTTTCCAGCTTCAGGGTCTTTTCCAGTGAGTCAGCTCTTTGCATCAGATGGCCAAAGTATTGGAGCTTTAGCTTCAGCATCAGGGCTTCCAATGAACACCCAGGACTGATTTCCTTCAGGATGGACTGGTTGGGTCTCCTTGCAGTCCAAGGAACTCTCAAGAGTCTTCTCCAACACCACATTTCCAAAGCATCAGTTCTTCAGCACTCAGGCTATGATCCAACTCTCACATCTATACATGGCTACTGGATAAACCATAACTTTGACTAGATGGAGCTTTGTGGACAAAGTAATGTCTCCGCTTTTTAACATGCTGTCTAAGTTTGTTATAACTTTTCTTCCAAGGAGCAATTGTCTTCTAATTTCATGGCTGCAGTCACTATCTGCAGTGGTTTTGGAGACATTGTTTTCTTTTTCCATTGTTTCCCCATCTATTTTGTAATGTTCAAAGTAATGCTCAAAATTCTCCAAGCCAGGCTTCAGTAATACATGAAACTTGAACTTCCAGATGTTCAAGCTGGTTTTAGAAAAGGCAGAGGAACCAGAGATCAAATTGCCAACATCGGCTGGATCATAGAACAAGCAAGAGAATTCCAGGAAAACATCTATTTCTGCTTTATTGACTATGTGAAAGCCTTTGACTGTGTAGATCACAACAAACTGGAAAATTCTGAAAGAGATGGGAATACAAGACCACCTGACCTGCATCTTGAGAAACCTATATGCAGGTCAGGAAGCAACAGTTAGAACTGGACATGGAACAACAGACTGGTTCCAAATAGGAAAAAGAGTACTTCAAGAGTGTATATTGTCACCCTGCTTATTTAACTTATATACAGAGTACATCATAAGAAATACTGGGCTGGGTGAAGCACAAGCTGGAATCAAGATTGCTGGGAGAAATATCAGTAACCTCAGATATGCAGATGACACCACCCTTACGGCAGAAAGTGAAGAAGAACTAAAGAGCCTCTTGATGAAAGTGAAAGAGGAGAGTGAAAAAGTTGGCTTTTTAGAAAACTAAGAAACTTAGAAAACTAAGATCATGACATCTGGTCCCATCACTTCATGGCAAATAGATGGGGAAACAGTGGAAACAGACTTTATTTTGGGGGCTCCAAAATCACTGCAGATGGTGATTTCAGCCATGACATTAAAAGACGTTTACTCCTTGGAAGGAAAGTTATGACCAACCTAGATAGTATATTCAAAAGCAGAGACATTACTTTGCCAACAAAGGTTCGTCTAGTCAAGGCTATGGTTTTTCCAGTGGTCATGTATGGATGTGAGTTGGAGTATAAAGAAAGCTGAGTGCCGAAGAATTGATGCTTTCGAACTGTGGTGTTGGAGAAGACTCTTGAGAGTCCCTTGGACTGCAAGGAGATCTAACCAGTCCATTCTAAAGGAAATCAGTCTTGGGTGTTCATTAGAAGGACTGATGCTGAAGCTGAAACTCCAATACTTTGGCCTCCTGATGTGAATAACTGACTCACTGCAAAGGACCCTGATGCTGGGAAAGATTTAGGGCGGGAAGAGAAGGGGATGACAGAGGATGAGATGGTTGGATGGCATCTCCAACTTGATGGCCAAGAGTTTGAGTAACCTCTGGGAGCTGGTGATGGACAGGGAGGCCTGGCGTGCTGCAGTCCACGGGGTGGCAAAGAGTTGGACACGACCGAGTGACTGAACTGAACTATGCTATGCTAAGTCACTTCAGTCGTGTCCGACTCTGTGTGACCCCATAGATGGCAGCCCACCAGGCTCCGCCATCCCTGGGATTCTCCAGGCAAGAACAGTGGAGTGGGGTGCTATTTCCTTCTCCAATGCATGAAAGTGAAAAGTGAAAGTGAAGTCGCTCAGTCGTGTCCGACTCTTAGTGACCCCATGGAGTGCAGCCTACTAGGGTCCTCCATCCATGGGATTGTCAAGTCAAGAGTACTGGAGTGGGTTGCCATTGCGATTTGGGTCAGAGGATACAAAATATCTCCAGAATTTGAGAGATTTCGATGAGTTAAATGCAGACGATGTCCGTGCTTTAAATGCCTGATGTCTGTGCCCACATACTGACTTACCTTACAACTGTGTGTGTTTCCATGGATCTTTACACGTGTATGCTTCCCAAAGTTCAGACCGTGTTTCTACAGCTTATCTGTACCTCGTGCAAACTGACTTATAGTAGGTTTTTTTCATCATTCCTAACAGGATCTGAGGACTTCGAGGTTCCTAAAGGATCTGAATCAGAGTTAGGAATGGGCTTGCCTCACCCTCCACTTTTTAAAAAGCCTGCCCAGGCTGGGAGAACCGGGTCACCGGTCAAGCTCTGTATAGCAAGGGGACTTCTGTGAGCCACGTGGGGGTGGTGGACAGGGAGGCCCTCAGCCCTGGGTCTAGTACAGGGTGCAGATTCAGAAACGCCCCTTCTGATTATTACCTTATCATCCATCATTCCCGCTCCTCCTTCCTGTGTGCAGTTTTCTCAATGAATTCTAGTGCTGTGCCCAGCACGTACTACTGGGGAGGAGTGAAAGAAGGCCGTCTGGACTCTGTCCCCCTTTTTGTAGAGAGCAGACAGGAAGACAAGCTTCCCAGAGAGTCTTCCCTCCCCAGCTAGGTTTTCACAGCTCGCTTCCCTAATGCCTGCATTAGTGGTACCCACTGGCAGCACGCCAGGCTTCCCAGCCCATCACCAGCTCTGAGAGCCTACTCAAACTCACGTCCATTGAGTCGGAGATGCCATCCGACCCACCCCATTATTCACCTAAACCTTCTCAGCCCTAGAGAGGGGGTGTGGGACACAGACAGTGAAGGCCACAGGAAGGAACTCTGCCCCGCCCACTGCTACTTGCAGTGTGGTTTGCTCTACTTGACATCACCACGCCTTTAAAGGGGAGGATAGGAGTAAAACTCGTTCCCACGGTTGAGAAGGGCTATTTATGAAGGTAGGAGGGGGTCTGGGAGGTGTGGTCTTGGAGCACAGCATGAAAGAGAGGGAGAAGGTGGACTTTGCAGCCTCTGATCCACACGTGGTACAGGTGAGAGACGTGTACCATCCAAACAGACCAAGCCCATCCTCCGTCATAGCCTTTCCGGTGTCAGGCCGTGTCAGGGTGGTTCACACGTGTTTTAAATCCTCGTGGAAAAGGTGACATCCGTGCGACTTCCCTGGTCATCTGGTGGTTAGGACTCCACCCTCCCAGTGCAGGGGGTTCCAGGTTTGATCCCTGATCAGGGAAGTAGATCCCATATGCTGTACCTAAGACCCAGTGCAGGGAGATCCAACCAGTCCATCCTAAAGGAAATCAGTGCTGAATATTCGTTGGAAGGACTGATGCTGAAGCTGAAGCTCCAGTACTTTGGCCACCTGCTGTGAAGAGCCACCTCATCTGGAAAGACCCTGATGCTGGGAAAGATTGAGGGCAGAAGGAGAAGTGGGTGACAGAGGATGAGATGCTTGGATGGCATCACCAACTCGATGGACATGAGTTTGAGCAAGCTCCGGAAGTTGGTGATGGACAGGGAGGCCTGGCGTGCTGCAGTCCATGGGGTCGCAGAGAGCTGGGCATGACTGAGCCACTGAACTGAACTGAGGACCCAGTGAAGCCAAATAAGTACATCATTTGTTTTTTTAAAAGTGACATCCCCATGCCCACATGATGGAGTTGAGGAACAGAGACGCTGTGTGGCTTGCCAGGATCACACAGTCAGTAGGTTGTAGAGCAGAGATTTTAAGCTGCTTTTTATTGTTACGTTGCATCATTGCTCAAATCAAGCAACACAAAGCTTCTCAGAAGACGAATCTCTTGTTCATTGGGTATACTTTTTTTAAATAAGGAGAGATACTAGTGAAGGCAGAGTAGAAGTTTAAGGATCAGAACCAAAAAGGAAGAATCTGTATGAAAAACAAAGTGTGTCAGCTCTGGTGAGTTCCCGAGCCTGTGTCGTTACAAGTAGGACAGGGACTTGAACACGTAAAAATAAAAGCTTGCAGAGTTTAACCAGGACAAGGCTTTTCTATTGACCTACTAGGAGTTTGCTTGGGATGGGCGTAGGGGGATGGTTACGTTCCTTCTACTCTGGTTCTCAGAATCTGGGTTTCATGGAGACATCATTTCCCCACATATCATTTGGCTGGACTTGAGTAGGTGGTGTCTGCATACTAAAACCTAAAAATAGACATCAGTAGAATTCGAGGTTTAACAAATTTCTACATTCGCTTTCTGTTCCCGCTGGGGGAATGTTCTCAGGGAATGGCTTTGGTGGAAGCTGTGATCGTTACATGAAACTTGCAGGAGCTGAGGTTAAGATGAACGAGGCGACAAGAAGGTCACACAGGTGACAAGGCTGGCCTTGTGAATTTCAGCAGGAGCTGTAAAGGGTTCCTAGAATTCTCATGTTACCAACTTTGGTTGCTGTGCCCTCATGAAGGGGAGACGATCACTATAAGGAAAACCCTGAATTCTTTTCCATTACTTTTCAGATGTGCATTGACAGAAGCATGAAGGGAAGAAGTCAATTGACGTCGGTCAGTCGTGTCCGGCTCTTTGTGACCCCCATATAGACTGTAACCTACCAGGCTCCTCCATCCATGGAACTTTCTAGGCAAGAATACTAGAGTGGGTTGCCATTTTTTTTTCCAGGGGATCTTCCCAATCCAGGGATAGAACCCGGGTCTCTCGCATTGCAGGCAGATGCTTTACCATCTGAGCCACCAGGGAAGCGCCAATAAGCATTAAGGGAAGAAACACATAGAAGAGAATAGCATACACTCTCTCACGATTTCCTACTGTAGTTAAGCACGGTGTGGACTCTCAGAGCCCAGAAGAGTCTGATCTTTGTGGAAGGCTGCTCCTCACCACGACGCCCTTGGTTTAGAGTCACCGAGAATGTGACGCATGAGTCTGATGGGTCAGGAGAAGCTTGTTCTCAACCCTGAGAAGATTTTCCGAGAGGAAAAACTGGTGCTTGAGTGTGTGTGTTTGTACGTGTGCATGTGTGTGTGTACAAAGAGTGAATTTGTCCTTCTGATTTTCTATTCTCTTAGCAAACACTAGATATGAACGAGAACAGATATGGGGGGGTAGGAATCCAGATAATAATCTGAATTTAAATGGACGGTGTTGCAGGAATGGTTTAATAAGCCTAGGAGGCCTTGAACCCATCAGCTAGGAAAAATAAATGAATGTAACCACCTTTCAAGTTATGCGTTCTTAACTTTGATTAACTGCTTTCTAAAAATGTATTCTATATTACGGCCCCATCAGATGAGCTCTATTACAATGTATGTGAGCTCACAGAGCATCAGTCACATTGTGGACCACTTGAACATGTGGGTGTATGGGAGTGAATTGCAAATGATGTCCCTTAAACAGCAGATGGAGATGTCCAAAGCTAGTTTAAAGCATGACCTCTCGGTCAGCCTTCAAATAGACCTAGAAAAGACCTTTTGTTGTTTTTCTCACTATTATCTTTTTAGGGTATTCTGCCACTGTTCATTTCCTATTAGATCAGTCTTTATCTATAGCTGAAAACATTTTCACATAAATTTTATTTCCTCCAAGGGTGAGAAAGAAGAACCTTGGATGAAAGTTCATGTGCGTTAGAGCCTCCAAAAAGTAGAACCAATTTTCCTTTGCTACAAAGAAAAAATAAAAGTCTCTGGTAATAAGTTCAGGACTTTCAAAACTGTAATAAGTCTCTCAGGTCAAGAAAGGTAGTAAATCTAGTGAAAATGAGATTAAAGGAGACTAAAGGTGCCAGGAACAGGCATACTTCAAGACCCAAATGGTGGATTATGAAGTAGGTACAGTGGCTAATCTCACATGGTGTTTGGGGATCTAAAAATACTCACATCAGTGGTGAATCGCTAAAAGGTAGCACAATATTACAACATAGCAGGCAATTGGAAATGTAAATTAGTATCAGCTGGACAAGGTTCAGTTTAAATATGTGAGAAAAATACAATGCAATGCAATAAAACTCCAAAAATAACAAAAGTGAGAATTCTTCACCTACACGAGAAACTGCATACTGAAGAAGGGCAAATAAAACTTGGGACGTAATAAAAGATGAACAAAATAAGTGCAAATCTGTAAAAATTTATACAGAAATGTGAGTATGAGGAGAGTAAACATTTTTTTTTTTTTCCTGAAAAGTGGTATAAAAGAAATTTCTCTGAAGGTCATGTATACATGTGTACTAAGTCACAAAGGTCCGACTCTTTGCGACCCCATGGACTACAGCCCACCAGGCTCCTCTGTCCATGGAATTCTCCAGGCAAGAATACTGGAGTGGGTTGCCATGCCCTCCTCCAAGGGATCTTCTTGACCTGGGGATCAAACCCATGTCTCTTACATCTCCTGCACTGGCAGGTGAGTTCTTGACCACTAGCACCCCCGGGGAAGCCCACCTCTAAAGGTCACCTACACATAAATGCTACCATAGAATTCTGAAGCTCAGTGAGTCCGTGTCCAAGAAATTTCCAACCAGGAAAAATCACTTTGCAGAAGAGACAGGGTGTGGTTGGAAAGGGGGCTTTTGTATTTTATAGAAATGGTAGTCGAGTGGATCAACCTACAGCCTGTTACAGAGGGTGAAGGAAGACAGAAAGAGAAAAATATATATATTAACGCATATGTGTGAAATCTAGAAAAATGGTACCAATGAGCCTCCCTGCAGGAAAGGAATGGAGATGCAGACGTAGATAACAGACTTGTGAATACAGCAGGGGAAGGAGAAGGTGGGATGAGTTGAGAAAGTAGCATTGATATATATACATTGCTGCTGCTAAGTCGCGTCAGTCGTGTCCAACTCTGTGTGATCCCGTAGACGGCAGCCCACCAGGCTCCCCCATCCCTGGGATTCTCCAGGCAAGAACACTGGAGTGGGCTGCCATTGCTTTCTCCAATATATACACTGCTGCTGCTGCTAAGTCTCATCAGCCGTGTCCGACTCTGTGTGACCCCATAGACTGCAGCCCACCAGGCTCCGCCGTCCCTGGGATTCTCCAGTCAAGAACACTGGAGTGGGTTGCCATTTCCCTCTCCAGTGCATGAAAGTGAAAAGTGAAAGTGAAATCACTCAGTCGTGTCTGACTCTTAGCGACCCCATGGACTGCAGCCTACCAGGCTCCTCCGTCCATGGGATTTTCCAGGCAAGAGTACTGGAGTGGGGTGCCATTGCCTTCTCCGATATATACACTATCCTGTGTGAAATAGATGGCAAGTGGGAAACTTCTGTATACCACAGGGGGCTCAGCTTGGTGCTCTGTGATGACCTAGAGGAGTGGGTTGGGGGTTGGAGGGAAGCTCAAGAGGTGTATATATATATATATATATATATATATATATATATATATATATATATATATATATATATATAATTATGGCTGCTTCATGTTTTTGTATGGCAGAAAGCAACACAGCATTTTAAAGCAATTTTCCTCCAATTAAAAAATAAATTAGCATCAGGTGGAGCGTTCGCCTGCAATGCAGGCACGTGGGTTCAATCCCTGGGTCGGGAAGATCATCCCCCGAAGAAGGAAATGGCAACCCACTCCAGTATTCTTGCCTGGGAAATCCATGGACAGAACAGTGAAAAGTTCTGGCGGGCTACCGTCCATGAGGTTGCAAAGAGTCAGGCACGACTGAGCAACTAACTGTCACACACTTCCAAGGGGAGGACTTCCCCGGCGGCTCAGATGGTAAAGAGTCCGCCTGCCAATTCAGAAAACGTGGGTTTGATCCCTGGATCAGGAAGATCCACTGAAGAAGTGAATGGCAACCCACTCCAGGATTCTGAGAACCCCATGGACAGAGGATCCTGGCAGGCAATATAGTCCATGGGGTTGCAAAGAGCTGGACACAACTAACACTTCCAAGAGGAATCCCAAGACCTGTAGGATCATCCCCTGTGAGGTCCAAAGGACTGGGAGCCCACACATATACAACCACCTACAGCTGAACACCAGAATCCCATTCTTAAAAACTCAAAGATCTGTGTAAAGCTAACACACGGGGAGCCTAAAATACAACAGAGGTATAGCCTCGGTAAATTTTCTCTGAAGACTGGGTACTAATGATTGACGTGCCTTCCACTGAGAAAATGTCAACCAGCAAGACGCCCCTGCCTTCTGTCCACTTCTTCACAGTGATGGCTGTGAAATCGGGTTGCTGTATGTATGGCTGGTCTCCTTGCTAGAGGAGAAGGGAAATCGGTTCTGGTTTGTAAATAAGAATGTGGTTTCCCTACCCAGGGAGGATACCTACTTTAAGAGGGAAGAACAGAAAAGAAAAAGAAGACATGGATGAGTCCCTGGCTTGTCAGGACTCATGCAGAGATGCTCAGGAGCAGAAGGCCATGGCATAGAAGAGAATCTCAGCGAGAAACTCCCAGTTGGGGTATGGAGGGGCATCTGTTCAGTTCAGTCGCTCAAGTCGTGTCCGATGCTTTGTGACCCCATGGACTGCAGCACGCCAGGCTTCCCTGTCCATCACCAACTCCTGGAGCTTGCGTAGAGATACAGAAAGCTCCCTCCCACACGGGGACATAAAGTAGAGCAGCTTCCATGATAGCTCAGCTGGTAAAGAATCCATCTGCCATGCAGGAGACCCTGATTCGATTCCTGGGTCGGGAAGATCCCCTGGAGAAGGGATAGGCTACCCACTCCAGAACTCTTGGGCTTCCCTGGTGGCGCAGCCTAAAGAATCCACCTGCCATGTGGGAGACCTGGGTTCGATCTCTGGGTTAGGAAGATCCCCTGGAGAAGGGAAAGGCTGCCCACTCCAGGATTCTGGTCTGGAGAATTCCTGGACTGTATAGTCCATGAGGTCGCAAAGAGTCGGACACGACTGAGCAACTTTCACTTTCAGAGCAGTTTAGTGGGCTTCCCAAGTGGCACTAGTGGTAAAAAACCCACCTGCCAACGTAGCAGATGTAAGAGATGTGAGTTTGATCCCTGGGTTGGGAAGATTCCCTGGAGGAGGTCATGGCAACCCACCCAGTATCCTTGCCTGGGAAATCCCATGGACAGAGGAGCCTGGCAGGTTACAGTCCATGGGGTCTCAAAGAGTCAAAAAGAAGTTATTTAGCATGCACGCATGCAGAGCCTCATTCCATAAAACATAAAGCCCACAGATAAGGCTAAGATATGATGCCTGTTAAGTGAAGTACAGTTGCCTGTCCAAGGAAAAGATTAACTTGTTTTCTTCTGAAGTCGGGAGATTCTGAACATCATTTCTTTTGTAGAACAGAACCTGTTACCCTTTTATTTATTGGGTTACTTTTCTCAGAGGCGGGCAGGTTTCTCACCATAATACAATCTCTTTCCAGGGCATGTTGTGGGTCTCATTTGTCCAGGACAGCAGCCGCAGCACCTCAACCAGCTCTTGGTCCAATAGCTTTTTCTTAAATATGTGTTTAACATGGAGAGAGAAGACCTGACTGTTTTCTCGATCCTGTGAACTGTAGCCCACCAGCTCTTCTGTCTATGGGACTTGTCCGGCCAGAACACTGGAGTGTGTAGCCATTCCCTTCTCCGGGGGATCTTCCCCACACAGGGATCAAACCTGGGTCTCCGGCATTGCAGGCAGGTTGTTCCTTACCATCTGAGCCAACAGGTACCAATATTAATTAATTATTATTTGAGAGCAGTCCTGTGGAGGATCTACTGAGCCTGCAGAGAATTCTGTGTATCTTGGTATCCCTACCTTTCCGTCTCATGAATGAACTGTGCCCTTTCTCTGCTGTGGGACCCCACCAATCTGTTTTAGGGACCTGAAACTTGCTAAGGAGGGCTCTTGAGACCGGCAAGGAACAAACCCTAGTGAACTGCCCACTGTTTGCGTATCAGGATGCCCTCATCTGCATTCTTTACGGTGCTGATCATGGACAAGATATGTGATGGGTTCCAGCCAAGCCTGTGTTTGTTGTGATACAGATGGTTTTGATTGTCAGGCAGATTTTCTGGTCTTAAAGCCAGAAGACTTGGATTTGAGTCCCAGCTTTCATCTGTCATCCTTAGGAGAATCAAACAAGAGTGAATCTTTAGGTGCACCAAGCATGCTCCCCAAAGCTGCCCTGCAGAGCGTTTGTCTTTCTGAGCCTTCTCTTGAGGCTTTTTTTTTTTTTTATGCTTTCCATTGTGCTTTGGTAATTTAGGAGGAGTTGAGAACAAATACTTAATTTCTATATTTTAAAATAATAAGCGTTCAGTTTTATCTTTTTTTCTTTTAAATAGCTGTGTGCTCTGATTTGCTGAAGTGTAGCATGCATTGGCGAAGAAGGCAATGGCACCCCACTCCAGTACTCTTGCCTGGAAAATCCCGTGGACGGAGGAGCCTCATAGGCTGCAGTCCATGAGGTCGCCGAGTCGGACATGACTGAGCGACTTCACTTTCACGCATTGGAGAAGGAAATGGCAACCCACTCCAGTGTTCTTGCCTGGAGAATCCCAGGGACAGTGGAGCCTGGTGGGCTGCCGTCTATGGGGTTGCACAGAGTTGGACATGACTGAAGCGACTTAGCAGCAGCAGCATGCTAAGACATTTACATTCACAGGACATTTTTCCTTGGGAGTGTTTATGGAAAACTGATCACCACCGTGAAAACTTTTTTATGGAAAACTGATCTCCGAAGAATTGATGCTTTTGAATTGTGGTGTTGGAGAAGACTCTTGAGAGTCCCTTGGACTACGAGATCAACCCAGTCCATCCTAAAGGAAATCAGTCCTGAATATTCATTGGAAGGACTGATGCTGAAACTCCAGTCCTTTGGCCACCTGATGGGAAGAACTGACTCACTGGAAAAGACCCTGATGCTGGGAAAGATTGAAGGCAGGAGGAGAAGGGGATAACAGAGGATGAGATGGTTGGATGGCATCACTGGCTCGATGGACACGAGTTTGAGCAAGCTCTGGAAGTTGGTGATGGACAGGGAGGCCTGGAGTGCTGCAGTCCATGGGGTCGCACAGAGTCGGATATGACTGAGCAACTGAAATGAAGTGATCACAACTGTAGTCTCTTATACTGAGGAACCCAAATGCTTACCTTATGCAAAAATAATGGAAATATTAGGTGGCACATGATTTAAAATATATGACAGTGAGTCAGGAACTCTGCCTAACTGCATATTGATTGCAGCAGACACCATCTCCAGGGCCATAAGGGATGGCAGTGTAACAAAGCAAGGGACTTAGAGAACAGATCAAGCCTGTTCAGCTTTGTCCCCACTTTTAGAATATTTTATTCACCAACAATTTATTAAATTCTTAGGATGTACAATTGAGAAGCAGTAGAATCGTGTGTATGATTTACTCTTAGGAGGTAGAATTGGTGGTTTTCCCTGACAGCTCAGTTAGTAAAGACTCTGCCTGCAATGCAGGAGACCCCGGTTCAATTCCTGAGTTGGGGAAATCTGCTGGAGAAGGGATAGGCAACTCACTCCAGTCTTCTTGAGCTTCCCTGGTGGCTCAGCTGGTGAAGAATCCGCCTGCAATGCGGGAGACCTGGGTTCAGTCCCTGGGTTGGGAAGATCCCCTGGAGAAGGGAAAGGCTACCCACTTCAGTATTCTGACCTGGAGGATTCCACGGACTGTATAGTCCATGGGGTCACAAAGAGTCGGACATAACCGAGCAGCTTTCACTTTCAGGTAATTTGGTGGTAGAAGCTGGTCTGGGCAGCTGAAAACAGCAGTCTCCAGGCTTTGATTCAGTGCCCTGTTAGGAAATTTGATAGAAAGATGGATCGGTGTTGTGAAGGGCATTTGTATATGTTTACCTTCCAGTATCGGAGAAGGCAATGGCACCCCACTCCAGTACTCTTGCCTGGAAAATCCCATGGATGGAGGAGCCTGGTAGGCTGCAGTCCATGGGGTCGCTAAGATTCGGACACAACTGAGCGACTTGAGTGAATGCACTTGTGTATATCAAGAACTCTTTCTGAGAGCAGCACATGAATTTGCTCTTATTTATGAATCTTTAATTCTTACACTGTTGCTGTCATTACAGATGCAGGATCTTTCCCAGAGATTTATATCCTCCTTCAACATTTATTGATCCAGAATTAAGACGGTGCAGATTTAGAGCTTGAAAAGAGTATGACAGAGAAGCTTGGAGTTATGATCGTCCCCCTCAACGATACTGGTAGGGGAAACAGGTGGGAAAGGGTCAGCTCTGAAGACCAGGCAAGGTGATGGCAGGGAGGTGGAGATTAGGTGGGAGCAGCGATCGTTCTGGAAGTTTCTCCTCCTACTTTACTGTGCCCACGCATGGGCATCTGCATGATTTTGTGATTCAGGGGAGGCGTGGTGGGTGGGTCACCAGTAATAGTACCGACAGCTCTTGCAGATCTTGGCTGTTGTTTCTGCCATTTCTCCAAAGCTGGCAGGCTGGCAGGCCTGTGCACATGGACATCTTTGTTCGACCTGGATGAATTCAGCTCAGACTCCAGTAGCTCCCTGACTTATCACAGCCGTGGTGCCTGGCCAATACCAGGCAAGCCCAGGATGGCTAGAAGAGGCAGGCCACGGGGTCTGGCCCCTCTGATGGGCTCGTGGAGCTAGTTGACATTGGTGAGAGAAATGGGACTTCATGTCTGGGGATTTTTCAGCCAAGGAGGAAAGTTGGGCAGAAATGGGGGTTAGGAGGAAAGAAAAGAAAAGCTGTGCATAGCAACAGTTAGGGATAATAAATCACAGGCAGGTTGGGTGAAGGAACGATTTTTGTAGAGAGGCATGTTTGCTTCAGTGGAAACAGTGGTAGACTTTATTTTGGGGGGCTCCAAAATTACCACAGATGGTGACTACAGCCATGAAATTAAAAGATGTTTGCTTCTTGGAAGAAAAGCTATGACCAAGCTAGACAGCATATTGAAAAGCAGAGACATTGCTTTGCCAACAAAGGTCCATCTAGTCGAGGCTATGGTTTTATCAGTAGTCATGTATGGATGTGAGTGTTGGACTATAAAGAAAGCTGAGTGACAAAGAATTGACGCTTTTGAACTGTGGTGTTGGAGAAGACTCTTGAGAATCCCTTGGACTGCAAAGAGATCCAACCAGTCCATCCTAAAAGGAATCAGCCCTGAATATTCATTGGAACGAGTGATGCTGAAGCTGAAACTCCATACTTTGGCCACCTGATGCAAATTGCTGACTCACTGGAAAAATCCAGATGATGGGAAAGACTGAAGGCGGGAGGAGGAGGGGACAACAGAGGATGAGATGGTTGGATGGCACCACCGACTCAATGGACATGACTTTGGGAAAACTCTGCGAGTTGGTGATGGACAGGGAAGCCTGGCGTGCTGTGGTCCATGGGGTCGCAAAGAGTCAGACATGACTGAGCAACTGAACTGAATGGAACTGAAGCTCCCAGCTTGGGGGTCCTGTTTCATGCTTTGATATCCTGTACCTGAGTTATCCCAGTCTTTCTGAATCTCCTCCCCGAGCTGCCTGGCACTTAAATGCCATCACCTGCTTTCAAGCCCTGGTTTCTTCTCCTGGATTGTCGTCTGTAGATGTCCCACCCTTTCTGCTCAAAGGGACTCCTGGCTGACTGTGAATCTGAAGGAAGAAGGTCAGTGTTCTCCGGGCATTACTTATACTCTGCTCACATCCTAATGGCGACCCTGGGCTGGTGTTGGAGGAAGCGCTTCGTCTGGCAGCCTGGATGACTGTGTTCCCCACAAAGGACACTGGAGGGACCCAAGGAACCCTTTCCCCATTGTTATGTGGCAGGCAATTTCAGTGTGTGTGTGTGTGTGTGTGTGTGTGTGTGATTTCTGTCCCTTTTCCCCGAGGAGCATTTGACAATATCAGGAGATACAGCTGGGAGGTGTCAGGGAATACTACATCTAGGAGGTATAGGCCAGGGATGGTTCCCCACAGACCCTGACAGCAAAGGATTATCCAGCTGCAATTAAAAAAGAATAAAATAATGCCACTTGCAGCAACATGGATGGCCCTAGAGGGTGTCCCACTAGGTGAAGTAAGTTAGAGAAGGAGAAATATGTTATGACACCCCTTATATGTGGACTCTAAAAAGAAATGATACAAATGGATTTACAAAACAGGGAGACTCACAGACTTAGAGAATGAACTTATGGTTGCCTGTACACACTGCTGTATTTAACGTGGAGAACCAGCAAGGACCTGCTGTCCAGCACAGGGAACTCTGCTCAATCCTCTGTAATAGCCCTATGGTTCCCAGGGGGAAGGATGCGGGGAAGGATGCGGGGAAGGGACAGTTAGGGAGTCTGGGATGGACATGGACACACTGATGTGTTTAACATGGAGAATCAGCAAGGACCTGCTGTCCAGCACAGGGAACTCTGCTCAATACTCTGTAATAGCCCTATGGTTCCCAGGGGGAAGGATGCGGGGAAGGGACAGTTAGGGAGTCTGGGATGGACATGGACACACTGATGTGTTTAACATGGAGAATCAGCAAGGACCTGCTGTCCAGCACAGGGAACTCTGCTCAATACTCTGTAATAACGTTATGGTGCCCAAGCGGAAGGATGGGGGAAGGCATAGTCAGGGAGTTTGGGATGGACATGGACACACTGCTGAATTTATCATGGAGAACCAGCAAGGAGCTGCTGGACAGCACAGGGAACTCTGCTCAGTGTCACGTGGCAGCCTGGATGGGAGGGGAGCTGGGGGAGAAAGGATGCATGTATGGCTGGATCCGTACACGCTGTTCCCCTAAGACTGTCACAATGTTCTTAATTGGCTATCAGATCAGATCAGTCGCTCAGTCGTGTCCGACTCTTTGCGACCCCATGAACCGCAGCACGCCAGGCCTCCCTGTCCATCACCAGCTCCCGGAGGTCACTCAGACTCGCATCCATCGAGTCAGTGATGCCATCCAGCCATCTCATCCTCTGTCGTCCCCTTCTCCTCCTGCCCTCAATCCCTCCCAGCATCAGAGTCTTCTCCAATGAGTCAGCTCTTCGCATGAGGTGGCCAAAATACTGGAGTTTCAGCTTTAGCATCATTCCTTCTAAAGAAATTCCAGGATTGATCTCCTTCAGAATGGACTGGTTGGATCTTCTTGCAGTCCAAGGGACTCTCAAGAGTCTTCTCCAACACCACAGTTCAAAAGCATCAATTCTTCGGCGCTCAGCCTTCTTCACAGTCCAGCTCTCACATCCATACATGACCACAGGAAAGACCATAGCCTTGACTAGGCGAACCTTTGTTGGTAAAGTAATGTCTCTGCTTTTGAATATGCTATCTAGGTTGGTCATAACTTTCCTTCCAAGGAGCAAGCGTCTTTTAATTTCATGGCTGCAGTCACCATCTGCAGTGATTTTGGAGCCCAGAAAAACAAAGTCTGACACTGTTTCCACTGTTTCCCCATCTATTTGCCATGAAGTGATGGGACCAGATGCCATGATCTTCGTTTTCTGAATGTTGAGCTTTAAGCCAACCTTTTCACTCTCCACTTTCACTTTCATCAAGAGGCTTTTTTAGCCCCTCCTCACTTTCTGCCATAAGAGTGGTGTCATCTGCATATCTGAGGTTATTGACATTTCTCCCGGCAATCTTGATTCCAACTTCTGTTTCTTCCAGTCCAGCATTTCTCATGATGTACTCTGCATATAAGTTAAATAAGCATGGTGACAATATGCAGCCTTGACGTACTCCTTTTCCTATTTGGAACCAGTCTGTTGTTCCATGACCAGTTCTAACTGTTGCTTCCTGACCTGCATACAGATTTCTTAAGAGGCAGATCAGGTGGTCTGGTATACTCCAATATAAAATTAAAAGTTGAAGAAAAAGAATTATCTTGCTTCAGAAGCCCAGACTGACAGGTTTGAGAGACCCTGTTGTAAACCACTTGGGATATAAGCCTCTTTTGAAAATGAAGGCCTAGGAGAGATAGACAGAGAGACAGATAAAGGTGAATTCTCACATCCAGAAGTTACAACCTTAATCGGCAGGATAAGGAGCAGTCTCACATACACACTGAAGACAGCCTAAATTGGTAAAAGAAGATAAGGGTGAACATAGACAATTAAAAATTACCTAAGTAGCACGGGGGTCTGGAAATCTTAGGATGACTCTCTTAGGACTTTGAATAAACCAAAGCGTCAGTGTAACATTACTGCACTAAACCAATCGCTGTCAGTGTAACATTTCTGCACTAAACCAATGGCTGTCAGTGTAACATTTCTGCACTAAACCAATCGCTGTCAGTGTAACATTTCTGCACTAAACCAATCGCTGTCAGTGTAACATTTCTGCACTAAACCAATCGCTGTCAGTGTAACATTTCTGCACTAAACCAATCGCTGTCAGTGTAACATTTCTGCACTAAACCAATCGCTGTCAGTGTAACATTTCTGCACTAAACCAATCGCTGTCAGTGTAACATTTCTGCACTAAACCAATCTCCATTAAAAAAAAAAAAAAAAAAGCAAGCAGTGAAGTACAGCCCTGAACTTGGGGAAATCTTGTTGATCTGTAGGTACGTTACCATCTGTATTAATACTTTGTATCAGCAGACAGCGTGAGAGGATGGGAGACGCCTTATTTGTGATTCTAATCAGTTGTATCACAGCAACAGCAAAGCCAGCAAACACCTACTTTTGCCAGATTTTAAAAAGGGACAAGAGTCTTGGAAAAAAGAACCTTTCCAATTATCAGCCATGCATTATTGAAGGAAGCTTACAGAGTACCAGGAGAAGGCAAACTCTTTCTCCCCACGGACTCACTGTGTTGCCTAGCTCTGTTGCTTCTCAAGAGAGATAACAACTTGTGACTGTTTCACTCACAGATGACTCCTGCTGAAGAAGCCTAAAGGTCCTTCTCTGCCTTCCCTGAGATGGAGTGTAAGGGAGACTGTCCTTGAAAGGAAAAGTTAAGCTTGGATGCTAGGATTCTGCAGAGAACAGCTTGACATTAGAAGTCAAATCGTGGAAAATTTGGGGGCCATGCACACCACTGTTTGCTTTTGTTGGCAGGGTCAGCTTAGAGCAAGCTAAGCACTTTAAAGCATTTTGTTTAGAGAGGAGGAATGAGAAATTCATAGACTTTGAGTTGGAGAGGATTTCAGACGTGTTAACCTGGTTTATTTAGGAAGGGTCCTGGGGAGGGCTGAGGATTCTCAGTTTGGTTCAGTTCACTCATTCAGTCACGTCCGACTCTTTGCGACCCCATGGACTGCAGCATGCCAGGCCTCCCGGGCCTCCCAGAGTCGACTCAAACTCATGTCCATGGAGTCAGTGATGACACCCAACCATCTCATCCGCTGTCGTCCCTTTCTCCTCCCTCCTTCAATCTTCCCCAGCATCAAGGTCTTTTCAAATGAGTCAGAAGTAGGAAAGTACTTTTATTTCCTCCTGGGGATCTCTGCCCCTCTTTCCTATTCAATGTGAAATCTCTTGGGGATGTCTTTTTATGACATCTTACTTTTTTAACCCTCATCAAGAGGCTTTTTATTTCCTCTTCACTTTCTGCGATCATCTGCATATCTGAGGCTGGGCCTCCCTTGTGGCTCAGTGGTGAAGAATCCGCCTGCCAATGCAGGGGACATGGGTTCCGTCCCTGGGTTGGGAAGATCCCCTGGAGGAGGAATTGGCAACCCACTCCTGTATCCTTGCCTGAAGAATCCCATGGACAGAGGAGCCTGGTGGGGTCGCAGAGAGTCAGACATGACTTAGTGACTAAACACTTGAGTTTTTATTCTTGAAAGACTCTTATTTGGTTGTTGAGCCTTGGCTCTGTCCATCTTGAACTTAAATTTCTGACTCATGTAAAAACTCTTTCCTCCTGCCAACCCCCGGAGCTGGCTGGACTTGGGGTCCTGGGGGCCTAGAGGGTGTGGTGATGAGGATAGGACCTGCACCCTGAGCCTGTCTCCTTCTTCCCTGGCATAGGTGTCAAGATAAGGTGGGAAGAGGGGAGCTTGTCTCCCTGGCTGCCCGAGGCTGAATGTTTGCAACCCTCTCTGTTGTCTTTGACCCCAGTGGGCTTCAGATATTTCAGAACAACTTTTCACCAACTCTTTCCTTGATTCCCTTATAACAGGGCCTCACAGACTTCATATCTCAGTTTCCCTGACGTTGAAGAGTCTATATACCAGGAGGAGTAATAATAATGTGCTAAGTCTCAAAGGTCTGACTCTGTGCGACCCCATAGGCGGCAGCCCACCAGGCTCCTCTGTCCCTGGCATTCTCCAGGCAAGAACATTGGAGTGGGTTGCCATTGCCTTCCCCAATAATAATATGTACTATTCATACCTAAAATCAGCTCTTCCTGAACTGTGTTCCACCTCACAGAAACAGAACAAATTGTAATTGCCCACATGGTTGCTCTGGTGATGTATTTTTAGGAAAGTGCTTACTCTTTGTATTTTGCTCTTCTATTGCCACTGAAGATTTCCATCGAATATGAGCATATGAGAATCCCTGCTACGCTTGTTTGATGTTGACCCGACTTGTCTTAAACTCAATTGACATGGAACTCTCTTTAGCACATAAAATGCTTTACACCCATATCGCATAAGCCCTCTAATACCTATTCATGGACATCTATCAACAGAAATCATGTAACTGAACAACTTATATTGGTACTAATATTGACTGTTGTCAGTTATAAACACAATTACAGATTTTGTTAAAAGTCATTACGTGTGTGATCAGGGTTCCCACAGTTTCCAGCATTGAGCTTCTACCTCTCTGAGTTCTACTTCAACCACTGATCTGAGCCATTCTGGGTGCATCATCTCATCTTACTAGTCTAAGGGGACCTTTTTTTTTCCTTTTTTACAAATATCTCCCCTTGCGTGTCGTTTTCCTTTTCATATTCTCTCCATCATCCAACCTCAAACACACCCAAGAACTAGGAAGTGTGTTGCCCCAGGGTAGGAGGAAACCTGAGAAGAGGGTCAAAGCTTGATCTTGTGGAAGATAATTTACTAGCTTCTTTCAACTTCCTTTTCATCATGATTTCAGGGGCTCCACTTGGCATACCTGTCTCCCGGAGGGCAGAGAAGACTGAGGCCCACCTGCAAGGAGTGGCCAGGAGTTAGGACGGATAAAAGGAAAGCTCTTAGTCTCAGAGCCTGCCTGTGTTTACTGAAAGATCCTCACCATTCTGACCAACCAAGTCGGTGTAGGTCACTTTGCAGTTTTTGGTGCCCCCACCAGATTGATACATAACACGAGAACCAGTCACACATAGGCTGTTAGAAGGTTCAGATTTCTCCAGAGGAAATCAACATGTTTTTAGTCTTCTGGGCAACCCAGAAATACTGAAGGGGACTGAAAACGTTAGATAGCAAGGATTTTGATAATGTAGCTTGCATGCATGCACGTGTGTTCTGTCGTGTCCAACTTTTTGGGACCCCATGAACTGCAGCCCACCAGGCTCCTCTGTCGATGAGATTTCCCAGGCAAGAATACTGGAGTGGGTTGCCATTTCCTTCTCCAGGAGGATCCTCCCAAACCAGGGATGGAATCCAGGTCTCCTGTATTGCAGGCAGATTCTTTACTGTCTGAGCCCCCAGGGAAGCCCAGTTTGCTGAATCTTATACGTCCTTGTTCACAAACACGTATATCAAACAGCAATCGTGTCTTTAATTAATATGCCTTCTGGTGTCTATTTCAATAACAACAGTAGAAGTGCCTGAAAATTACCTCTGAGGTGTCAGTTCCTGGTTACGTTGAGTAAATCACCTCTGGTATATGAGTTTAACTGAGGCTCTGATACATATTCACTGCCCTGTGATCCACTCAGCAGTTTTAAAAGTAGATTATCTCATGGGCAATACAACGCACCACCCTCAGAATAAATACTTCAGTATGTTCCTCAGGTATTGGGGCCATGGCTGCCATACAGAGTCATCGCGGTTATGAAAGGCACTCGAGTAAATTAGATGAGGTTACTTATTATTGGGGAACTTCCCACATGGCTCAGAGGTTAAAGTGTCTACCTGCAATGCAGGAGGCCTGGGTTCGATCCCTGAGTCAGGAAGATCCCCTGGAGAAGGAAATGGCAACCCACTCCAGTATTCCATGGATGGAGGAGCCTGATGGGCTACAGTCCACGCGGTCGCAAAGAGTCAGACACAACTGAGCAACTTCACTTTTATTTATTGTTGGAGGGCTTCCCAGATGGCGCTAGTGGTAAAGAATCTATCTGCAATGCAGGACACTTAAGAGATGTGGGTTTGATCCCTGGGTTGGGAAGATCCTCTGAGGGAGGGCATGACAACCTACTCTAGTATTCTCGCCTGGAGAATTCCATAGACAGAGGAGCCTCGTGGGCTACAGTCCATGGGGTTGCAGAATCAGACACAACTGAAGCAACTCGTGCATGCATACATGCATGAACTTATTATTGGAGTAAGATGTCCTAGGCAAGTGTGTGCTCACAGTTTATCTGTGATCAACTTTCTCAAACTTTGAAATGAATAATAAGAATAATAAAGGGAGAGAAAAATGCTGTGAATATTGAAGCAGCTCTCAGCTGTGACCTTCTCAAGCATGCTGCTGCTGCTAAGTCGCTTCAGTCGTGTCCAGCTCTGTGCGACCTCATAGACAGCAGCCCACCAGGCTCCCCTATCCCTGAGATTCTCCAGGCAAGAATACTGGAGTGGGTTGCCATTTCCTCCTTCAATGCATGAAAGTGAAAAGTGAACGTGAAGTTGCTCAGTTGTACCTGACTCTTAGCGACCCCATGGACTGCAGCCCACCAGGCTCCTCCGTCCATGGGATTTTCCAGGCAAGAGTGCTGGAGTGGGGTGCCATTGCCTTCTCCGCTCAAGCATTCTTCTAAATATCACTGATGTCATGTTCCTCTCCTCTGGCCCCTTGAAGATCATTCAATCCATGGGATTGCAAAGAGTCAGGTATGACTGAGCGATTAACATTTTAAGGGGCTTCCCTGGCGCCTGGGACAGTAAAGAATGCGCCTGCAATGCAGGAGATGTGGGTTCTGTCCCTGGGTGGGGAAGATCCCCTGGAGAAGGGAATGGCAACCAGGTGCAGTGTTCTTATCTGGAGAATTCCACGGACAAAGATGTCTGGTGGGCTACAGTCCATGGGGTCACAAAAGAGTCGGACAATGACTGAGCAATTAACATTTTACCCCCACTTTTTTTTAATCTTAGTTGAGGAAACTGTTCAGTCTGTTTTCAGCAGATGAGAAGTCACCGGATCAAAATGGTTGGCTTCTCTCAGGTCACAGGAGCTTGCTGTAAGAATTTTCAATGAGCAGAAGCTAGCTATCTTGGGTTGGAAGATAGGAAAATGAAAACAGAAATAAGGTGGAGTGAGGCAGTTGTTCTGGAAAGATAACGTATTATCAATTTTTGGAAAAGGTGGTAGAGAGATAAACAAGTCTTGGACAGCTATATTCGAGTTTGGGATTTATTAGGAAAACTGATGGCTTAGGCAACTCTGAGGAAAGTGTAGTCTGTGGTGTTGGTGATAGGAGGAAGACAGGAGATTTACAGACAAGGTTTATAACTCTTGGTTATGTAAGTGTTACCGACAATCTCTGCTATTTATGCAGGCATGTGGTAAGCAGATAGCCCAGCTTTGAAAAAATAATCCCAAGGACGTCCCAAAGCCGATAACTGAAAAGAGGAGGTGACTTCTTTTATCTTAACAGAAATGGCCTCATGAGAGTGAGATATGTTTCAGCACTTTTCCTGTGTCCTTTATCTCACCAAAAATTTTGACCACAAATTCTATAAGAAATAAAAACCAAAACCTCAAAACCCCCAACACTTTGGGGCACTTTACTCTCTGAACAAATCTATAGTATTTGGGATGTGTGTGTGGTGTGTGTGTGTGTGTGTGTGTGTATTTTACCTTCTGGAAATAGACTGTCAGCTCCTTGGGTTGTTGTCTTCGTCTCTTATTTTTTTTTAGGATCACACATGTGCATTTTATGACCAAAATTTTTTTCAGAGATGATTTGGTAAATGGACAACTTAGAGATGGAAGAAACAAGAGGAAGAACTTCTTGCTGCTTGTCCAGGTCACTAAGACCTTCAGTTGAACCTTATGACGTTGCCCTTTTGCAAATCAAAGCAAGTCCAGTTGGCAGTTTCACATAGCTCAGTTGGTAAGGAATCGCCTGCAATGCAGGAGACCCTGGTTCGATTCCTGGGTCAGGAAGATCCGCTGGAGAAGGGATAGGCTACCTACTCCAGTATTCTTGGGCTTCCTTTGTGACTAAGCTGGTAAAGAATCCAGCTGCAATGTGGAAGACCTGAGTTCAGTCCCTGGGTCGGGAAGATCCCCTGGAGAAGGGAAAGGCTACCCACTCCAGTACTCTGGCCTGGAGAATTCCATGGACTGGTCCATGGGGTTGCAAAGAGTTGGACACGACTGAACGATTTTCACTTCAGTTCACTTCACTTCATATCGATGTATATAAATGGCTGGGGATAGAATCAGGAGGGGAATGTCATGTGGGGTGTATTAAACATCTTGTCATCTCAGATACTTGCATGAACACCATCATAACATAAGTATCTGCTGATGGATTAACAGAAAACTCAGAAGTCTCCAAATTAAATACTGTTTCCATGACCTGTTCAGTTTCAGAAATGACTTGTTTGGGGAAAAAAAAATTAAGTAGGAAATGACCCTTTGAGGTTGACCTTTTTTGTAGCTGTGCCCTAAATCAGTGCATTGAAATGTATTTTGGAAATTTAATGATTCTCTTGTTCTTCCACCAAGTATACTGTGACCTGTTAACTTTGTTGCTTCAATTTATCATGACTAGAAATGGAAATAGTTTAATTTAGAACTGTATTTAATTTAGATTTTATTTAATTTTTAGAGCTAGCATTACATAGATCTATAAATATCTCTGGAGCCCAAAGGTGAATATGTTACATAATCACTGATTACTGGAGGGATGTAGAGATGGAGAAAGATAGTAACATTGTGTTCTTTTTACGAGAGGTGGAATTATCAGGTCAGATCAGATCAGTCACTCAGTCGTGTCCGACTCTTTGCAATCCTGTGAATCGCAGCACACCAGGCCTCCTCGTCCATCACCAACTCCCGGAGTTCACTCAGACTCACATCCATCGAGTCGGTGATGCCATCCAGCCATCTCATCCTCTGTTGTCCCCTTCTCCTCTTGCCCCCAATCCCTCCCAGCATCAGAGTCTTTTCCAATGAGTCAACTCTTCCCATGAGGTGGCCAAAGTACTGGAGTTGCAGCTTTAGCATCATTCCTTCCAAAGAAATCCCAGGGCTGATCTTCAGAATGGACTAGTTGGATCTCCTTGCAGTCCAAGGGACTCTCAAGAGTCTTCTCCAACACCATAGTTCAAAAGCATCAATTCTTCAGCGCTCAGCCTTCTTCACAGTCCAGCTCTCACATCCATACATGACTACTGGAAAAACCATAGCCTTGACTAGATGAACCTTTGTTGGCAAAGTGATGTCTCTGCTTTGTCATATGCTATCTAGATTGGTCATAACTTTCCTTCCAAGGAGTAAGCTCCTTTTAATTTCATGGCTGCAGTCACCAGTCTTATAATGGCACCCCACTTCAGTACTCTTGCCTGGAAAATCCCATGGATGGAGGAGCCTAGTAGGCTGCAGTCCATGGGGTCACTAAGAGTCTGACATGACTGAGCAACTTCACTTTCACTTTTCACTTTCATGCATTGGAGAAGGGCAACCCACTCCAGTGTTCTTACCTGGAGAATCCCAGGGACGCGGGAGCCCGGTGGGCTGCCATCTATGGGGTCGCACAGAGTCGGACACGACTGAAGTGACTTAGCAGCAGCAGTAACTTCTCCCCTGGAGAAGGAAATGGCAACTCACTCCAGTATCCTTACCTGGAAAATCCCATGGACGGAGGAGCCTGATAAGCTATAGTCCACGGGGTCGCAAAGAGTCGGACATGACTGAGTGACTTTTTACTTTACTTTACTTATTCTATAAACCTCCAATTATGTTGAAGTGACTTTAACTTTGTTTCCATAGTGGAGACTGAGCTACTGTAGGTCCTTCTAAGGAGCTTTAAGACTGATTTTTCTCTCGTGGGGAATGTTCATGTAATGCTGATGAAGCCGGCTGACCATTTAGTTTTGCACTGATGTATTTGACTCACGTTCAAAGACCAAAATCAAATGAAATGGCTTTTACTGAGTTTTTGCTAGAGAAGCTTTCCTTTTGTATATCAGTAATGAAAGGTCAAAGAGAATAGAGGATTAAAAAATGCAGGTCAGGAATGAGTGAGTCAGTGTGAAAGTGAATTTGAATCAATAGCTTAAGTTGCTCAATGGCTAATGTGACCTTCTTGATGAGATAACGTGTTCACAAGAAAGGGGTACCTACTCATGTAGCTTATTTTTTCAGATCTTCAGTCATGTTGTAACTAGTATCTGTTTTCATAGTTTAACCTCATTTTGTAAAAGATAAATGGTTATTCTTTGCATTTTACTGATGACTGTTGCTGGAGCTCCTTAGAACCTCGGCTGGATCCTTGATTTCCATGCGTGTTTCTATATATTTAAATGCATAGATTTTAAAGCACTTACAAAGGTCCAGGTTTTTAAGTTCTTGATATATCAGTTATTTTACTAGTCTTGATAAATTGCTTTTACGATTCACCTTTATCTCTACTATTGCCTTATTATCAAAGTGTTATTATTGTTGATGAGTGTTAGTCATTCCATTGGGTCCAACTCTTTGCAACCCCATGTGCTGTAGCCGCCAGGCTCCACTGTCCATGGGATTCTCCAGGCAAGAATATTGGGGTGGGTTGCCATTCCCTTCTCCAGGGGATCATCCCAATCCTGAGACTGAGCCCAGGTCTCCTACATTTCAAGCGGATTCTTTACCATCTGAGACATCAAGAAAGCCCCTGATTATAGGTACCTCTGAAAAATTTTATTGGTTGTCCTATGGTTTAAAATATACTCCTTTTATTAGTTAAAAATCTACCTACAAACACTATTGTAACACTTCAAGTGGCATAAAGACTTTATCGCAATATCCCCACTTCCCACCCCTCCTCATCATTTATACTATTTTTTTTGGAATACGTTTAACTTTTACATCTGCTATAGACACACATTATGTTGCTTCTATTTTTTTTTTCCTGAGAAAATTAGTGGTCATTCAGAGCAATATTTTAAAACATGTCTTCTCTGTTTCTTTTTTTCTATCTTTTATTGGAGTATAGTTGATTTACAATGTTGTGTTGGTTTCAGAGGTACAGCAAAGTCAATCGGTTAATCATATACATATATCCATTCTCTTTTAGATTCTTTGCTTTTATAGGTCATCATAAGGTACTGAGTAGAGTTCCCTGTGCTACACAGTAGGTCCTTATTAGTTATCTATTTTATATATATTGGTGTGTATATGTCAATCCCAACCTCCCGACTTATCGCCTGTCATTCCCCGTCCGTCATTCCCCCTTGTAACCATAAGCTTGTTTTCCACATCGGTGACTGTCTTTCCATTTTATAAATAAGTTCACTTGTACCATTTTTTATTTAGATTCCACATGTAAGTGATAATCGTACGATATTTGCCTTTCTCTGACATACTTCCCTCCGTATGACCATCTCTAGATCCATCCGTGCTGCTGTGCAAGGTCTCATTTTGTCCTTCTTTATGGCTGAGTAATATTTCACTGTGTGTATGTACCACATCTTTATTCAATTCTCCACTGATGAACATTTAGGTTGCTTGCATGTCTTGGCTGTTGTGTATAGAGCTGTGGTGAATGCTGGGATGCACGTTATCTTTTCAAATTACAGTTTTCTTTCAATATGTGCCCAGGAATGGAATTGCTGGATCACATGGTAGCTATATATCTAGTTTTTAAAGAAACCTCCATACCGTTCTCCATAAAGTTTGTACCAGTTTACAGTCCCACCAAAAGTGTTAGGAGAGGTCCCTTTTCTCTACACCCTCTCCAACAATTACTCTTTCTAGATATTTTGATGACGGCCATTCTGACTGGTATGAGGTGATGGCTCACTGTGGTTTTGATTTGTGTTTCTTGAATTAGTGATGTTGAACATCTTTTCATGTGCTCTGGCTATCTGTATGTCTTCTTTGAAGACACGTCTATTTGGGTTTTCTACCCATTTTTTTGATTGGACTGTTTATTTTTTTGATATTCAACTGCACGAGCTATCCCTATATTTTAGAGATTAACCCCTTGTTGGTTGCTTCATTTGCAGATATCTTCTCCTATTCTGTGGGTTGTCTTTTTGTTTCTTTTGCTGTGCAAAAGATTTTACGTTTAATTAGGTCCCATTTGTTTATTTTTGTTTTTAATTTTTATTACTGTAAGAGATTGGTCAAACAAGGTGTTGCTGTGATTTACACCAGAGAGTGTTCTGCCTATGTTTTCCTCTAAGAGTTTTACAGTATCTGGTCTTTTGGGATATTTTATATATTTTTTCCAATTCTGGAAATTCTCATTTCTTTGTTTAGAATCAAGTTTCTGTTATCATACCCTTTTTATCTAAAGCACTTCTTTCAATGTTTCTTGTACCTCACATCTTCTGGTAATGAAGATTTCCTCTATATGTCTGAAAGTTTTTGTTGCTATCATTTTGGAAGCAGTTTTCTCTGGATGTAGAATTTGGACTGACAGTTTTTCTTTCTTTTAACATTTTAAAGTTGTCACAGCATCATCTTTCAGCTTTCATAGTTTTCTGATCAGAAGTCTGCTGTAATGCTTATCTTTATTCCTCTATGTAATTATATAACACACACCATCCCCCATTTTTCAGGAATTCTGTGACCCATTTTGCAAGTACAATCATGGATAGAATGGAATTCTAAATAATTAAATGAGTCTTAGTAAAAATGAAAGTTATTACATAATCCAGAGTTATTTCCTAGCACAAGAGGCAACGAAAGAGATACAAGTCAGCCTATTCCCTAATGTTGGGTATATTATATGCAGAGTACATCATGAGAAACCCTGGGCTGGAAGAAGCACAATCTGGAATCAAGATTGCCAGGAGAAATATCAATAACCTCAGATATGCAGATGACACCACCCTTATGGCAGAAAGTGAAGAGGAAGTAAAAAGCCTCTTGATGAAGGTGAAAGAGAAGAGTGAAAAAGTTGGCTTAAAACTCAACATTCAGAAAACGAAGATCATGGCATCTGGTCCCATCACTACATGGGAAATAGATGGGAAAACAGTGGAAACAGTGTCAGACTTTATTTTTCTGGGCTCCAAACTCATTGCAGATGGTGACTGCAGCCATGAAATTAAAAGACGCTTACTCCTTGGAAGGAAAGCTATGACCAACCTAGATAGCATATTTAAAAGCAGAGACATTACTTTGCCAACAAAGGTTCGCCTAGTCAAGGCTATGGTCTTTCCTGTGGTCATGTATGGATGTGAGAGCTGGACTGTGAAGAAGGTTGAGCGCTGAAGAATTGATGCTTTTGAACTGTGGTGTTGGAGAAGACTCTTGAGAGTCCCTTGGACTGCAAGGAGATCCAACCAGTCCATTCTGAAGGAGATCAGCTCTGGAATTTCTTTGCATGAAATGATGCTAAAGCTGAAACTGCAGTACTTCGGCCACCTCATGCGAAGAGCTGACTCATTGGAGAAGACTCTGATGCTGGGAGGGATTGGGGGCAGGAGGAGAAGGGGACGACAGAGGATGAGATGGCTGGATGGCATCACTGACTTGATGGGTGTGAGTCTGAGTGACCTCCGGGAGTTGGTGATGGACAGGGAGGCCTGGCGTGCTGTGATTCATGGGGTCGCAAAGAGTCGGACATGACTGAGCGACTGAACTGAGGCCAACTGACATTCCCACCAACAGTCTAAGAGGGTTCCCTTTTCTGCACACCTTCTCTAGCATTTATTTCCACACTTTTTAATGATGGCCATTATGACCAGTGTGACTTGGTACCTCCTTGTGCTTTTGATTTGCATTTCTCCAATAATTAGTGATGACGAGCGTCCTTTCCTGTGTTTGTTGCCCATCTGTATGTCTTCTTTGGAGAAATGTCTATTCAGATGTTGTGCCGTGTTTTGTTTGGGTAATTTTTTGTTGTTGTTGTTGTTATTGAAAGTCCTCCCATTTCTTCATGCATATTTTCCACATAGTCCGCTAGTACTTAGAGCATATTATTCATAGTTATTCTCAGATATTCATATGAATATAAATACATATATTTATATAACTATTCACTGTGCGATGGTTTCTAGCGTATGATTGTCTCTTCATTTGTTTATGTTGATTACTCTTTCTCTTGAGCACATGTGCGTATATTTTTCCTTTGCTTTTCTGTGTTCCTCACTTTCCTTTTAACTGGATACTAGACATATGGAACGTGTAGATAAGTATGGACTGAGATAAATAATACTTATGCCTGGAGTGGACACATGTCTTCTAATGCTAGGACACTGGCTTGTGGGTTGAGTCCGTCAGGAGAGCTGGA
Organism: Tragelaphus eurycerus; assembly: GCA_935064755.1. Lineage (NCBI taxonomy): Eukaryota > Metazoa > Chordata > Mammalia > Artiodactyla > Bovidae > Tragelaphus > Tragelaphus eurycerus. The sequence continues at coordinate 725,361 of CAKXYN010000102.1, forward strand.
TATCTTTATTTTTCCTGGATATTGCTGTTGGATATTGATGGATATTGTTGTGGTGGTGGTGTAACTTTGGTGCACCAGGAGCTTCAGGTTCCTGTCGTATCGTCTTTTGCTCAGAATCGACACTGTCTTCCTGGAGGATTTTTCTCAATGTTCTTATCCACCCTCAGCTTCAGACACTCCTTGTATTCCTGCACCACGGAGAGGGCTTCTGGTTTTTTCTTTTTGTTTTGTACCTCCTACATTCTATTACATTCTACATATTCTTCAAGTGTTAATTTATAATTTATTTTTGTTTATTTTGGACTGCGCTGGATCTTCGTTGCTGCGTGTGGTCTTTCTCTAGCTGCGGTGGGTGGTGACTACTCTCTAGTTGCAGGTTCTGAGTGCGGTGGCTTCTCTTGTTGCCGAGCGCCAGCTCCAGGCTGTGTGGGCTTCAGCAGTTGCGACTCGTGGGCTCAGGAGTTGTGGTGCACAGGCTTACTTGCTGCATTGCATGTGGGATTCACCTGGACCAGGAATCAAACCCATGTCCCCTGCATTGGCAGGCAGATTCTTAACCATTGGACGGTCAGGGAAGTCCCAGTTACATATTCTTTTTTTAAAAATTTATTTATTTTAATTGGAGGCTGATTACTTTACAATATTGTAGTGGTTTTTACCATATATTGACATGAATCAGCCATGGGTGTCCATGTGTTCACCATCCTGAACCCACCTCCCTCCCCAGCCCATCCCTCTGGGTCATCCCAGTGCACCAGCCCTGAACACCCTGTCTCATGCATCAAACCTGGACTGGTGATCTGTTTCACATATGATAATATTGATGACCTACTTTGTTAAATGTAGTATGGCATTCAGAAAATCACAAGGCACAGTCCTTGCCTCTCATGAATTGACCAGTTGACCCATTATAGTTGAAAGATGAGACACAGCTCCATACAGCTATGGTGATATAGACAAGCTGTGATGTCAGCCCAGGATTTGTGAAGCGTGTAACGATCATAGCAGGAAAGTAAGTCTCTGATTGAGCTTGATCATGTACTCTCTCTCTCTCTACCATTTTTAGCAAACATATTTGAATTTTTCAGTTTTCTACCTGGATAAATTGTCAAAAGTAAGTTTCAGGGCTGTGAGTTTTCACAGTGGTCCAGTAAACTTTAAGATCTGTTAACCTCATGTCCACAACCTGATGTGTGGGTTATCCTCAGCGGTTTGAGGAAGTGTGCCAGGGAATCTGAAAAGCTGTAAGATAAACAGCTTATCTATCCATAGACCTCGGTCTATGGTTTAAATGACAGTAAGTAATCTAAAGTGTCCTGAAGATATTAAAACTTAAAATTTGCTGTATTAAAACTTGCCTATATGCATGACTTGGAGAAACTGTCAAATGCCAAATTTGCATTAATTTCTTGAGAGAAATCACATGTTTAAAAAAAATACAGTTATTTTGAAAGAAATTCCACACTGGCTGGGAGCGACTTCACTTTCACTTTTCACTTTCATGCATTGGAGAAGGAAATGGCAACCCACTCCAGTGTTCTTGCCTGGAGAATCCCAGGGACAGGGGAGCCTGGTGGGCTGCCGTCTATGGGGTCGCATAGAGTCGGACACTACTGAAGCGACTTAGCAGAAGCAGAGCAGGGATTGGGAGCAGGAGGAGAAGGGGACGACAGAGGATGAGATTGCTGGATGGCATCAAAAACTCAATGGACGTGAGTTTGAGTGAACTCCGGGAGTTGGTGATGGACAGGGAGGCCTGGCGTGCTGCAATTCATGGAGTCGCAAAGAGTCAGACACGACTGAGCGACTGAACTGAACTGGACTGAACTGAGTGTTGCTGTGACCTTCCCAAGGTATGTCCCTCTGCCTCTGGTGCTGTTGGGAACACTTGGAGGAAAGATTTAAGAAGATCTTTAGTTAGGGCTTCCCTTGTGCCTCAGCTGGTAAAGAATCCGCCTGCAACGTGAAAGACCCCGGTTCAATCCCTGGGTTGGAAAGATCCCCTGGAGGAGGGCATGGCAACCCACTCCAGTATTCTTGCCTGGAGAATTCTGTGGACTGTATGGTCCATGGGGTTGCAAAGAGTCAGACATGACTGAGCGAGTTTCACTTTTACTTTCTTTTACTTCAGGTTAGTTAACGGCTTCCCTGCTGGCTCAGATGGTAAAGCATATGCCTACAATGCAGGAGACCCAAGTTCAAGTCCTGGGTCAGGACGATCTCCTGGAGGAGGAAATGGCAACCCACTCCAGTACTCTTGCCTGGAGAATCCCATGGACAGAGGAGCCTGGTGGGCTACAGTCCATGGGGTCGCAGAGAGTTGGATACGACTGAGTGACTAGCACTTTCACTTTTCACTTACACTAAGTTAGTTAAACCTTTCATTGATGTTCCGTGTTCTGTCTCTGACCAAGGATGGGGGTGGGAAGAGGCACAGAGAAGAATGTTTCTCTAGTGTGAATACTTGTGCCCTTTTAATTAAAAAGTAGATAGGTAGGTCTTGCCTGGAAAATCCCATGGATGCAGGAGCCTGTTGGGCTGCAGTCCATGGGGTTCCTAAGAGTCAGACACGACTGAGCGACTTCACTTTCACTTTTCACTTTCATGCCTTGGAAAAGGAAATGGCAACCACTCCAGTGTTCTTGCCTGGAGAATCCCCGGGATGGCAGAGCCTGGTGGGCTGCCGTCTATGGGGTCACACAGAGTTGGACATGACTGAAGCGATTTAGCAGCAGCAGCAGGTAGGTAGATGGGTGGAAGGTTTCTTTTGTCTCCGTACCTGGGTCATGAGTCCTTTTCCTAAAACGTACACCTGCTAGATATGCAGTGAAAGGTGAGAGGATTTGTGTTTGCTCTTGATCTAGTAGTTTCAGGATGGCACATTTCTCCGAAAGGAGCACTTTAATTTTATTGTTACTTAGCACGTATCATCCACAGTTCACATTAACTTCCTGTGTTTTGTGGATCTCACAGGTGGGTTAGCTTCTGTGTTTGGAACACAGTGACACTTCCCCCACTACTTCTAAACAGAAAAGTAAGTGCAGTCACCTCCGCAGGTTTTGTCCGAAGCATCTTCTGCATGAAGGACATTTTCATTACAAGTGACAGCTGAGTCCTTACGGACATTCACTGCTATTCTTGTCCTGCTTTTAGCAGGAAGCATTTCTGGTGAGAACTGGATGACTGACCCCATCAGGAGGTGCCTTCTAGCACGTATTCGCATTCATCCATGCAGATAGAGCAGCAGTGCCATCTTCGGAATCACAGGTCATACTCACTGAGACTCCCTAGGGTGACTTGAAATTAAACAGGGGGAAGATATAATAGGGGAAACAGACCACTTCTGAACTCCCAGCATCTAGGCTATATTTTCAGAAGGATGAGTTCCATTTTAGCATTCTGTTTCAGAAAGCTGAGTTCCCCACTTTGATCTAGGGGAAAATCATAGCTTAACGTTTGGAAGTATTATTTTTAGAATGTAGGTTTATCTAGTTAATACTCTTGCTTAGATAAAATGCTACTCAGTTATTAGTGGCTCATCAAAATATTTATTACAAACTAAGTTTGTAATCTCAAGGTGCATGTCCTAGTGCTCAAGAAGAATTTTTAATTTTATGACTGTACCTGCAGCTTTTCAGCTTTGCTTTGGTGAGTCATCCAAGCAATATTATTTCTCAGCTGACAAATATCCTTTCTTGTATGGAAGGCACAGGCAACAGAAAATTGTACCATTATGCAATTGTAATTGTAATTTCTGTATTTTAAGAGAAATATAAGTTCTATTTAGAGCAGATAGGAAATTTGTTCACTGCATTTTACCTAACAAGCTTTTATGTATATATTATCTTAGAACAGAGAGAGTCAGGACTGCTGTCTGTACAAATACCTGGATTCCTGAAAACTTCAGGAGCTCCAGGACTTAGATACTTTCATCTCCTCTCTGATGCTGAGAGACATTTGAAGGAGATGGACTTGATGTTTCTGTAACTTTGGATATAGTATCCCCTATCATAGAACACAAAAGAGGGCCTGGAAAGAATATAGAGAAATTGTGCTTTGGTGACAATTGAAAGAGTCACGTCTCCTCTTTGATTTCCCAGTTATTCAGGTTGATCACCTTGGCGATACTTGGATGGCGTTACTCACTCAATGGACATGAGTTTGAGCAAACTCCGGGAGATGGTGAAGGACAGGGAAGCCTGGTGTGCTGCTGTTCGTGCGTTGCAGAGTCGGGCACGACTACGCGCCTGAACAACAACGAATCTGGAGCACTGCAGAGGGTGAAGTTATTCCTTGAGGTATGCAATTTAACATAACGAAGAAAGTCACTAGTTCCAAACACAATGCCATTTTTACGTATTTCAGAGAGCTTGTCCCACAACCTTCTTTCCATTAATAAGTTGACTATATTGTCTCCTTTCTAGAAATTGTCTTGTCTGATTTTTCATATAACCTTACTCTTTCCACATAGCGTCTTACTTGTGTTGCGGTGGTTTCTATTGCTTTTGGACTTTTTACTTCTAGAACTATATGATAACACATTTGCTTTTGCTTTCGGACTTTTTACTTCTAGAACTATATGATAACACATTTGTGTTGTTTTAAATCACTGTTTGTTGTAATTTCTAACAGTAGTTGTAAGAAACCAATAACTAACATCTAAATTATATTTCCTTTATTCTGTCTATTATCTCTCTTCCCTTGCTAGACTGTGGATGCTAGGAGGGCATGCAGCTTGAACTATTTTATTTCTTAATATGGCTCTAGTGGGTTTCCCTGGTTACTCAATGGTAACGAATCTGCCTGCAGTGCAGGAGACAGAGGTTCAATCCCTGGGTCAGGAAGATCCTCTCGAGAAGGAAATGGCAACCCACTCCAGTATTCTTGCCTGGAGAATCCCATGGATAGAGGAGCCTGGTGGGCTGCAGTCCATGGGGTCTCAAAGAGCTGGACACTACTGAGCATCTAAACAACAACAGTAACAGCTATGGCCCCGATAGTTTGAACATGGCTTTGCACAAAGAAGGTCTTCCGTAAGTATTTGTTCCGTCGGTGTTATGGTGACAGGCTGGCTCATGTGCCCATACACAAAGTTTCAGGTGTCTTCACTTGCATTAGGATCACAGTTAACTTGAACTACTGCTTCCACGGGCGAATTATAGATCTTTAACTTCTTTGTAATAATCATCTGCTAATTATGTAGGCTAAGTTAATTTCTGTTGTTTCTCCTGTTTATATTTCAGACATGTATCAGTTCAGTTCAGACGCTCAGTTGTGTCCAACTCTTTGTGACCCCATGGACTGCAGCACGCCAGGCCTCCCTGTCCATCTCCAACTCCTGGATTTTGCTCATACTCATGTCCATTGAGTTGGTGATGCCATCCAACGGTCTCATCCTCTGTCGTCCCCTTCTCTTCCTGCCTTCAATGTTTCCCAGCATCAGGGTCTTTTCAAATGAGTCAGTTCTTCACATCAGGTGGCCAAAGTATTGAAGTTTCAGCTTCAACATCAGTCCTTCCAATGAATATTCAGGGCTGATTTCCTTTGGGATTGACAGATACGTATGGTTATTAAAACAAAAACAAAAACAAACCAAAACCCTGATTCTCCTCCCCAAAGAGGAGAGCGTTTTTGACATTTGTGAACAATGATACAGATTTTAAGGACAGAAGGAAAATTTGGAGTAGTCTTATTTAAATCTCTTTTTCAGTCACAACTGTGTCCATCTTGCTTAGAGAAGTTTTGCGGCGTGCAGGTCTGTCGCTGGCTCATTTCTGTTTTCAGTCTTTTTGATGACTTCATGGAGAGGACCCCTCTTTCTTTGAAACCGTGGTGAATCTGAGCATTTACTTTGATGGAGCACAGGTCATAAACATATTAATTTCTTTTTCAGGAGCCCATTCTGGACAGGGTGAAAACCCAGCTGTCTTTGAAAGCTATCCCATGAGAACTAAGAAAGCACAGCCCCCCAGTTAAACAAAACAAAACTTCATGCGGGTCCTTTGAGAAGCAGTGTTCTTTGCCAGGCAAGGCAGCCTTGTCTGTTTCTGGACCCTCTGTCTCTGCCTCATCGTTTATTTCACTGGCCCTCTCCTGGAGTTTGGCAGGCGTTAGCTAAGAATCTTTGCTTGCAATATCGCTTTAATTATTGAGACATATATCCCCCTTTGAACATTCATTGCTTTAGTATGTTGCCTTGCCTGAAATAATGCTATTCTTCTATTGTCTTTTTCTTCCAGAATATGGATCGTTTCATAGCCTTCAGACAATGTGGCAACTTTTTTTTGGGGCTGTGCATCATGGCTTGTGGGATCCTAGAATCCTGAGCAGGGATTTGAACCACCACCACCACCCCACCACCACCACCCCCACCCCTGTGGAAGAGCAGAGTCTTAACCACGGGACCACCAGGGAATTCCCCAGTGTTGCAATTTTTAGTATTACTCAATGAACTTAGTATATTGTAGTGTTTCACAAGTTGGTTTCACTCTATTCACGCTCATCCTTTTCATGTGGTTTTCTGCAGGGGTAATTGCTCTGTTGTGCTTTCATCCCAGAAAGTCCAGTGTAGCAGAAATTGGACTGCCTTGATGTAATCCTTGCTCTCAGCAGCAAAGACATCCACAGGATCGCCCAGCTCGTTCCTGGTTTCACAGATATTCTCTGGGGCAGCCTTAACCCAAAGTCTTTGGTTTAAAGGCTTTGTTCTTATTAAGGGGAACCAGGGCTGCATGAAGAAAAGTTATGACCAACGTAGACAGCATATTGAAAAGCAGAGACATTACTTTGCCAACAAAGGTCCATCTAGTCAAAGCTGAGGTTTTTCCAGTGGTCATGTATGGATGTGAGAGTTGGACTCTAAAGAAAGCTGAGTGCTGAAGAATGGATGCTTTTGAACTGTGGTGTTGGAGAAGACTCTTGAGTCCATTGAAATGCAAGGAGATCCAACCAGTCCATCCTGAAGGAGACCAGTCCTGAATATTCATTGGAAGGACTGATATTGAAGCTAAAACTCCAATCCTTTGGCTACCTGATGAAAAGAACTGACTCATTGGAAAAAGACTCTGATGCTGGGAAAGATTGAGGACAGGAGGAGAAGGGGATGACAGAGGATGAGATGGTTGGATGGCATCACCAACTCAATGGACATGAGTCTGAGTAAACTCTAGGAGTTGGTGATGGACAGGGAGACCTGGCATGTTGCAGTCCATGAAGTTGCAAAGAGTTGGACATGACTGAGCAACTGAACTGAACTGAGGGCTGCCTGGAACGAGGTACACACAGACTCACACCTGGGCAGTCTTAGAGCAAATGTAGTTCCTGTGTTTAAAGAAAATGGAACTGTTTCTGAAACATGAGCCTGATTCCTGCACCTCTGGCAACTAGCTGCTACCCTCCATCCAGGGAGATGAAGCTTTAATTCACAGTGCAGGCTGCACTCAGTTAGAACATCTTACACACCCCCTGGCTTCATTGGCTTTGTTTCTGCTATCGTGTCAGCTGTGGTGGGCATGCAGGGGATGGTTGATAAGTTGTGCAAGCATAGATAGGCTGTGGGCTTCCCTGGTGGCTCAGTGGTCAAGAATCCACCTGCAATGCAGGAGAAGTGCATTTGATCCCTGGTTCTGGAAGATCCCCTGGAGGAGAAACTGGCAACCCACTCCAGTATTCTTGCCTGGGAAATCCCATGGACACAGGAGCATGGCGGGCTACAGTCCATAGAGTCAGCCACAATGGAGTGACTGAGCACACACGTCGTAAGCTGTGACCCCTAGAATAATTGTAGTATCATCATATTTCACTATGGATAGATTCAGTGGAGAATTGGGCTATGGGACAACTAACATACATTTCCACTTGAGATTTTCATTAGTTTAGATGTGATTTATGTGGATGAATTGAAAAAGTTCATCTGTAAACAATGAGGTGATTGAACTTAGCGGAGTGCCACGTTATCTTGGCTACATCTCATTCCAAGTAGACAGTCTGTCGGCTTTTATTACGGTCCTTAAATCTGATGACAAAAGAACAAAACCATTAAAAAACCCTCTGCAAACCATATCACACCCCACAGTTGTATAAATGACAGGCAAGCTAAATGAACGTTGCAGTGCTAACCTCCATCTGAAACAAGTGAAACAATATGCAGGAAGTATTTGGGGCTAGGATGAACTTGTGATTCCAAACACAGAGTCTCTGAATAATATGCAGTCTGTTTCTAAATGTCCCTCCCTGTGTGTTATGAAGTTAATCGCGCCCCCTCTCAAATTCATACACTGAGGGCTCTCAGATTGTGACCCTGTATAGAGATTGGGTCTTTACGAGAGAATCAAGTTGAAGTGAAGTCATTTGATGGGTCCCAAAGGACTGATGTTGAAGCTGAAATTGCAATACTTTGGCCACCTGATGTGAAGAGCTGACTCATTGGAAAAGACCGTGATGCTGGGAAAGATTGAGGGCAGGAGGAGAAGGGGATGACAGAGGATGAGATGGTTGGATGGCATCACCAACTCAATGGACATGGGTTTGGATAAACTCCGGGAGTTGGTGCTGGACAGGGAGGCCTGGCGTGCTGCGGTTCATGGGATTGCAAAGAGTTGGACAACGACTGAGCAACTGAACTGAACTGAACTGAATCCAATATTACTGGTATCCTGTTCAAAGGAAAAATTTGTACAAAGAAAGAGACATGCCTAGAGGGAAGACCACGTGAAGAGAGAAGGAAGACGGTCATCTGCAAGCCACAGAGACTAGCTTGGGACAGCCCTTCCCTCTCAGCCCCCTGGAGGGACCCACTCCAGCCCCCGGAGCTGTGAGACTAATAGATTCTTGTTGCTTGTTGCTACGGGGCTTCCCTATGGCAGCCTGGGTAAGTTGTTAATAATATTTCACAGTGCATTCTTGCCTCTCCAGGGACAGTTGACTAGAATGTAGGTTTTCCATCTCCCAGCCTGCACTGTATCTTCATTTTTTAATTGCTGAGTAGTGGAAATTGCTGGCAGGTAGAAATTCTGATGTGTGTGTGTGTGTGCTCAGTCGTGTCCATCTCTTTGTGGCCCCACGGACTGTAGCCCACCAGGCATTCCTGTTCATGGGATTTCTCCAGGCAAGAGTACTGGAGTGGGTGACCATTTCCTCCTCCAGGGGGTCGTCCCAATTCATGGCTCTCCTGCATTGCAAGCAGATTCTTTACCACTGAGCCACCTGGGAAGCCCTAGAAATGATGGATGCTAACGGTATTGGTGGGGCTTCCCAGCTGACTCTAGTGGTCAAGAACCCACCTGCCGACACAGGAGTCAAAAGAGATGCAGGTTCCATTCCGAGTTGGGAAGATCCCCTGGAGAGGGAAATGGCAACTCACTCCAGTCATCTTGCCTGGAGAATCCCATGCACAGAGGAGCCTGGCAGATTATAGTCCACAGAGTTGCAAAGCAGCGTAGCACAGCGTAGCAGGATGAGCGCTCTATTGCTACAGAACAAATTACCCTCAAGCTTAGACACTCAAAGCAGCATTGTAACCATGCATAATCTCACTTGTATGCATGTATCTTGTCACCATTTCCATAGGAAAGCAGGTGCATGTCAGCTGGGTCCTCTAGCTCAGAGTCTGTCACAGGCTATATATATAGTCAGAGTGTTGGCTTGCAGAGTGTCCGGGCTCACCTGGAAGAGGCCTTGCTTCCCAGTTCCTTAGTGTGGCTGAGAGCAGGATTCAGTCCCTTCTCCCTCAGCTTCTGTCTTTCTTGTCGAAAATCAGCTGTCAGTCTGTCAATCCTTGGAGGACAGTCTTTCTTTTTCTCTTTTTATGATTTTCTTTGGCATGCTTGGGTGTTGCCATGGCTTAGGTAGGTGTGTATTTTTAGGAATTTTCCTTAGGATTTCTGGGAAATCTTGAGTTTGTAGATAGACATCTATCACCCATTCTGGAAAAATGTTCCTTGTGTTACATCCCTTGCTTTCTTTGTTTCTGGGACTCTGAGAAAGCATTGTACATCAACTCCACCCTCTGTGTTTCCAAATTTCTCTGTCATCTTTTGTACTGCATTCTGGTCTGCTGTTGTCATTCACTCTGATAGTCATATCCGTCCGACTCTTTGTGAAAGAAAAGAGGAACTAAAGCACAGCTGAAAGCAAAGAAGAACAAAAGAACCTCTTGATGAAAGTGAAAGAGGAGAGTGAAAAACCTGGCTTAAAACTCAATGTTGAAAAAACGAAGATTATAGCATCTGGTCCCATCACTTCATGGCAAATAGATGGGGAAACAATGGAAACAGTGACAGACTTTAATTTTGGGGGGCCCCAAAATCATTGCAGATGGTGACTGCAGCCATGAAATTAAAAGATGCTTGCTCCTTGGAAGAAAAGTTATGAATCACCTAGACAGCATATTAAAAAGCAGAGACATTACTTTGCCAACAAAGGTCAATCTAGTCAAAGCTATGATTTTTCCAGTGGTCATGTATGGATGTGAGTTGGAGTATAAAGAAAGCTGAGTGCCGAAGAATTGATGCGTTCGAACTGTGGTGTTGGAGAAGACTCTTGAGAGTCCCTTGGACTGCAAGGAGATCCAACCAGTCCATCCTAAAGGAAATCAGTCCTGAATATTCATTGGAAGGACTGATGCTGAAGCTGAAAGTCCTGGCATGCTGCAATCCATGGAGTCAAAAAGACTCGGATACGACTGAGCAACTGAACTTTTCTGAACTGATTCTTTGCAACCCCATGGATTCCTGCATGCCAGGCTTCCCTGTCCATCATCAACTCTGGGAGCTTGCTCAAACTCATGTCCATCGAGTCAGTGATGCCATCCAACGATCTCATCCTCTGTCATCCCCTTCTCCTCCTGCCTTCAGTCTTTGCCAGCATCAGGATCTTTTTCAATGAGTCCGGTCTTCTCACCAAGTGGCCAGAGTATTGGGGCTTCAGCTTCAGCATCAGTCCCTCCAGTGAATATTCAGGGTTGATTTCCTTTGGGATGGACTGGTTGGATCTTGCAATACAAGGGATGCTCTGCCCTATCTTTCTGTTACTGAATTTCTGTTACCTAATTGTTTAATCTGCTGCTACACTCTCTTATGGAATTTTCTTTTTTAAAAATTAATTTTTATCGGAGTATAATTGACTTACAATGTTGTGTTAGTTTCTGCTGTACATCACAGTGAATTAGTTATGCGTATACATATATCCATTCCTTTTCAAATTCTTTTTTCATTTACGTTATTATGCAGTACTGAATGGAGTTACCTGTGATACCCAGTCGGTCCTTATTAGTTATTAATATACAATGGTGTGCATATGTCAGGATCAGTCTCCTGAATGATCCCTGTCCTTCCCCCAACTTTTTCTACATCCTGTGACTCTATTTCTGTTTTGTAAATGGGTTCACTTGTATTTTTTTTTTTTTTAGAAGATTCCACAAGGAAACAATGTCATGCGATATCTGTCTTTCTGTGTATTGCTTTACTTGATATTTCTATTTGGTTCTTTTCTAGTCTACTAAGTCATTTTTAGGGCTTCCCAGGTGGTGCAGTGGTAAAGAATCTGCCTGCACAATGCAAGAGATGGCAAGAGATATGGGCTCAGTCCTTGGACTGGAAGATCCTCTGAAGGAGGAAATGACAGTCCTCTCCAGTACTCTTGCCTGGAAAATTCCAGGGACAGAGGAGCCTGGTGGGCTCCAGTCCACGGGGTCTCACGGAGTCGGACATGACTGAGCAACTGGGCATAGCTCACGTTTATAGCAGTCTCTTATATGTCATTCTTTTTCATATAATTGGCAAGTTTTAGATTTGGGTTTTGATGATGTCAGTATCTGAAGGTTTTGAAAGTCAGGTTTTCTGTCTCTTTAATTTCTCCTCATGGTGCTTAGACACCTGGTGTGTTTGGTGATTTTTCTCTTATTTGTGAAACGTGCTTTTTTCCTTGGAAAATTATTGTGAGAATTCCCTAAGGCTAAGAGATGAGTGTGTCCCACAGAGAGGAATTGTATTTCTTCTGCTCTATTCCTGGGACCAGGTCTTGTTCCACAAAATCTCATAACTTTTTGCACAGTAAGTATGGAAAATGAGAGTGACATTTGGAAATTTTTATAGCAACTTCACATTGCTATAGATAGCATCACTGTTCTGCGTTTGTCCTTTTGTTTCCATATCATGATTTTGTGCGGTTCATTTTTATTGCATTTTATAAAATTTCTCATGGGTTGGAAATGAAGCTAACAGTCCAGTACTTCACCATGAGGGTAGTTTTAGAGGTTCTGCTTTGAACAAAATTGATAACACTTTTTGGACTTCCCACTTAATGTGTATTGATAAGTTAGGTTGCAGAGTCATGTGAGGGCTAGTTTTTGTTATAGCATCTCGATATTTACTTGTTTGTTGCTTTTCTCAGCCTTTAGGGATGTGTCCCTGTTGTGTTTTTCTGTGCAGTTTGGTAAGAGTCCTTTTCGCTTTCGACTTACATTGCAGGTGTAGCATTTTGCTGCTAAGTCGCTTCAGTCGTGTCCGACTCTGTGCGACCCCATAGACGGCAGCCCACCAGGCACCCCCGTCCCTGGGATTCTCCAGGCAAGAACACTGGAGTGGGTTACCATTTCCTTCTCCAATGCATGAAAGTGAAAAGTGAAAGTGAAGTCTCTCAGTCATGGCCGATTCTTAGCAACCCCATGGACTGCAGCCTACCAGGCTCCTCCGTCCATGGGGTTTTCCAGGCAAGGGTACTGGAGTGGGTTGCTATTGGGTGTAGCATTTTAGAGATCCCAAATTTGAAAAGCGTCCTCTATTAGATTTCCTACCCTGAGTGAGCCCTGGGTTTTGTCTTCTGTCTGTTGTACTCTATGAGAAATTAAAAATGAAAAAAAAAAAAAAAAAAAAAAAAAATCCACTAGGTTGACCAGATGCCCTTAGGGGAAAAAATGGCTTTAATGTCCTGCTAGCATTTCTTTCTTTCTTTTCTGTGAATTGATTTTCCTTTAGTTTATTGCATGCTAAGTCGTTTCACTCATGTCCGACTCTTTGTGACCCCATGGACTGTAACCCACCAGGCTCCTCTGTCCATGGAATTCTCCAGGCAAGGATACTGGAGTGGATTGCCATTCCCTCCTCCAGGGGGTCTTCCCGACCCAGGGATCAAACTCACATCTCTTGAGTCACTTGCATTGGCAGGAGGGTTCTTTACCACTAGTGCCACCTGAGATGCCCTCTGCTATCCTTTCATGATTCTTGGCTTCAGTGAGATCTTGGTCTGATGCACATAATCTCGTCACCACTTTAATGTTAAAATGCGTATGTATATGTGTATTCGAGTCCTTTTAACAAATGAAGAAAGAGGCTCAGTAAGGTTTAAGGTCTCAGGGTACAGAGTGTGAAATCAATACTAGATCTGCCGAGCATCTTCTAGCTTGCTCAAACTCATGTCCATTAAGTGAGTGATGCCATCCAACCATCTCATCCTCTGTCGTCCCGTTCTCCTTCCGCTTTCCATCTTTCTGCTCTTACCTAGAGTAGGACTTCCTGGTGTCCAGCAAAGGGGTCAGCCTGTGGGTGTGTATTGCTCCTTGTTGTCGCTCTGTTGTGTTCAACTCTTTGTGACCCCATGGACTGTAGCCGACCAGGCTCCTCTGTCCATGGGGATTCTCCAAGCAAGAATGCTGGAGTGGGTTGCCATTCCCTTCTCCAGGGGATCTTCCTGACCCAGGGAGTGAACCTACGTCTCCTGCACTGGCAGGCAGATTCTTTACCATCTGAGCCAGCAGGGAAGCCCAAGAACACTGGAGAGGGTAGCCTATCCCTTCTCCAGGGGATCTTCCCAACCCAGGAATTGAACTGGGGTCTCCCACATTGCAGGCAGATTCTTTACTGCTGAGCCAGTGGTAAAGTTCAAAATTGTGTTTGTGTATAAAGATTTTCAAGTCAAATAAACTGAAAAGAAAGACCTTTGTTAAGGTAGGAAAAAAAATCCCTGCAGTGTTTGGCCCAGGGCAGGGTGAGAAAGATGAGGTGGCTCCCTGCTGTCCCGTTGCCTTCCAGGTGGTGGGCGTGGACATAGCTGTGTGAGCTTCCTCTGAATCTCGGGCCACCTGCCTTCTGCCTCTTCATCCACACCTGGTGATGGCAGAGGATGCCACCGTCAATGCCCCTCCTCCCACGGGCACTGCGTAAGTCCTGCTTGCCATGTGTAGTCAGTATGTTGGAGGGCCCGTGGCGAGGACCGCAGTGCTGTCTCTTGAACCTGAGAACCATCCACGGAGTGCCAGCTGGGTGCTGGGTGCCCTGGCCAACACGGGGCTCACAGAACTGAATACAGAACTCTGGCCTGCAACCGGCTCACTGATTTGTTCAGCCTTAAACTGGGACATTAAAAGCAAACAGGAGAGCTTCCTTAAGAGACTGAGCCGTCAAGTGTGTTTTGCTGATCTTCTGGAAAAAAGAAAGGAAACGTGGACTCCTCTGCGTCATTCTCTAAAGCCCTGCATTTGACCTTAGTTGAAGGCAGTGTTCAGTTTCCCACCTGTGTATTCTTCGGGCCTTAAAGACCTGATTGTCGCTCAGTTAACTTTAAATAGTGTGGAGGCAGGTGCTGGGTTTATAGACTTATTTCTCTACCATCTGAATGCAGTAAACATGTCTGTTCCAATCACGTGAATCATGCACAAACTACTGCTTTATTTTTGCCTCTATTTGTGGATTATAAAAAGAACCAAACCCTAAAAACACATAAAACACAAAGACCCCAAACCAGAAAGCATCCCTACAAGCCCCCACAAAAGGCAACCGAGTGTTGAGTTGGAGGGACTTTGTGGTTCAGTCACTGAGTCGTGTCCGACTCTTTGCGACTCCATGGACCGCAGCACGCCAGGCCCCCTGTCTGTCACCAACTCCCACAGTTTGCTCAGACTCATGTCCATCGAGTTGGTGATGCCATCCAACCATCTCATCCTCTGTCGTCCCGTTCTCCTTCCGCTTTCCATCTTTCCCAGCATCAGGGTCTTTTCCAGTGAATCGTCTCTTTGCATCAGGTGGCCAAACTATTGGAGCTTCAGCTTTAGTATCAGTCCTTGCAGTGAATATTGAGGGTTGATTGCCTTTAGGATGGGCTGGTTTAATCTCTTTAGCAATCTTTTTTTTTTTTTCCCTTCATCTTTTGGCCATGCTATATGGTCTGTGGGTATCTTAGTTTGCTGACCAGGGATGGAGCCTGTGACCTCTGAATTGGAAGCACAGAGTCTCCATCACTGGACCACCATGGAAATCCAACCTTAGAAATCTTAAAAGTGTCCTGCTTCCCCCTCTTTCAGAGCCAGGGAGGCTGCTTTAAGATTGCAATGTCCAGGCTGATAGCTGTGCTAATGTCTGTGTTTGTTCACCCCTGCCCCCGCCCTGCTCTGTGATTTACTCAGGCTGTTCACCATAGCACGTTGTCTTCAGGCTCTGTGCTTTACCATGTAGGGCTCGAGGATCTGGTCGAGCTGATTGTGTCGGATGAGGCAGGCTGGTACTTGAAAGGTAAACTCACCTGACCAAGCTCATAGGGTGAGTCAGTAAGTAGGTGTGGGTCACAGAGTCGAAGCAAAACAGTTGGACACGACTTAGTGGCTGAACAGCAACAAAAGGAATCGACTACACAGCCTTTAGGGCTTCCCCAGTGGCTCAGAGGGTAAATCGTCTGCTTGCAATGCAGGAGATTGGGGTTCCATCCCTGGGTTGGGAAGATCCCCTGGAGAAGGAAATGGTGACCCACTCCAGTACTCTTGCCTGGAGAATGCCATGGATGGAGGAGCCTGGTGGGCTACAGTCCACAGAGTCACAAAGAGTTGGACACAACTGAGCGACTTCACTTATTTTCTTTCTTTACACATCCTTTAAGAGCTTCCCCATGGCTCAGTGGTAAAGAATCCATCTGCCAACGCAAGAGATGTGGGTTCGATCCCTGGGTCGGCAGCCTCACCACCTGGGAGGCTCTCGGAGAGGCAGAATCTTCAGGCTCTCTGAAGACCCCAGTCCTCCTGAGAATCTTCATTTTAACAAGGGGTTTGTTGGGTTGCACACTGGAGTTTGAGCAATACCGCACAGAGCGCAGATGTACGCTTTAGGTATAACACATATTGGCTTCTCTGGTGGCACGGTGGTTAAAAAAAAAAAAAAAAAAAAACTCATGTGCCAATGCAGAAGACCTGATTTCGATCTCTGGGTTGGGAAGATTCCCCCGGAAGAGGACATGGCAGCCCACTCCAGTATTATTGCCTGGAGAATCCCACGGACAGAAGAGACGGGCAGGCTACGTACAGTCCATGGGGTTGCGGAGCTGGGCATCACTGAAGCCACTGAACAACAGCAATAATGCACTGTGTTGTGAGCTTTTCCAAACAGAGTAGCACTGTCCACTGGATTTGAGTCTTAGGCCATCTGGTCCATTGAGGCGCTCAGGATAACTCAAAGAAAGTAGTGAAAGGGAGTCGTTCAGTCGTGTCCGACTCTTTGCGACCGCATGTCCTACAGAGTCCATGGAATTCTCCAGGCCAGAATCCTGGAGTGGCTAGCTTTTCTCTTTCTCCAGGGGATCTTCCCAACCCCAGGGATCGAACCCAGGTCTCCCGCATTGCAGGCGGATTCTTCACCAGCTGAGCCACCAGGGAAGCCCTTGTGGATACCTACGAAGTTAGTAATTTAGTAAGTGTATCTGAAGAGATAGGAGCACGTGGTTCCCAGTGGAAAGGGTTTGGCGTTGGGTCCCGATTGTGAAGCCAGTGGTGTGTGTGCATGCAGTGGACTCTCTCAAGGGCTGGGATTGTCCCAGGGAGGTCACAGTTAGCAGGAAGAGAACATGGTTCTAAGTCTAAACAGTGTCAACCTTTAGGAAGGAGCTGATGGGGTAAGAAAGCATGGAGATGCTGCTGAAGGAGGTGGAGAGGGATCACAGCTACGGGAGGCAAGCCGTCATGACCGTGAGGAGAAATGCTGGAGAAGGAAGGGGTGTTCAGTGACAGAAAGAGCCTCAGGTCAGTGACATTCAGTGATGCTTACACAGTTCGGGCTTGGCCGTGATGTAGGAGGTGTCCCACGGTTTCACAGGGCTTTCATTCAAGTTCACGCCGAGAAGAGTGCTGGGCACCGGAACGTGTGACATTTGGCAAGGCCAGGCATGAGTAATTAGGACCCCAGCTTGAAGGGCAGAGGGTTTTCTTAGGAAGAAGAAACCGTCATCCTGTTGGACTCTCCCCTTTCGAAGCGTAAGCCCTTGACAGCAGTAGCCACGTCTTCCAGGGGCGTTGTGATCGCCAAGCAGGCCGTTATCTTAGGGACCCTGTATCCGTGTCATAGCTGTCATGGACTGAATAAAAGGTCCAGAGGGCACAACGAATAAAAGCATAGGAGAGAAGTCGAAAAACAAGAGAGCGATTAAATGATCCGTTCAAGATTTAGGTAAGATGCAAATTCAGGGAGTATGGATCAGGTGTCCAACAGGAGCCAGGACTAGGGCGAGGCAAGTGAAATTTTGCACCCTAAGCCCTGTTCTCAACCTAGCCATGGCCTTAACCGAAATATGTTTTTCTTTGAGATGACTGGGTTGAATACCATTTGGGAGACTTGACATTCTCCAAGGTTTTCAGAAATAAGAGTCTTCTCGGAGAAGGCAATGGCAACCCACTCCAGTACTCTTGCCTGGAAAATCCCATGGGCAGAGGAGCCTGGTAGGCTGCAGTCCTTGGGGTCTCGAAGAGTGAGACATGACTGAGCGACTTCACTTTCACTTTCATGCATTGGAGAAGGAAATGGCAACCCACTCCAGTGTTCTTGCCTGGATAATCCCAGGGACGGGGAAGCCTGGTGGGCTGCCGTCTATGGGGTCGCACAGAGTCGGACACGACTGAAGCAACTTAGCAGCAGCAGTAGCCTCTTTAGTATTCTCCACCCCTTAGCTCCAAATCGAATATTTATTTCATGCTATCTCATTTCTTATCACAAGAAGATAAATTTTATGACTGAGAGTTTTTCTTTTTTTCCCCCAGAAGAGATTAGTTACATAAATAACCAGCAATTTTAATATATCTGCATCAGGGAACAAGGCCGTATTATCTCCAATTAAGTAACGACGAGCTTCTTTTGTTAAGCCATATAATGAGTAATTTAGAGCTTTCAGCCTATCTTTGGAGGATAAAATGTTCCATCATGTGCAAAGGAGGCTTGCTCCTGAGAGACAGATTTAGAAAAAATGTTTGTTCAATTTCATGATAAAGGCTAAATTTATACCAGGGGGAAAAGTTGAGCGTTTGGAAAATCTGTGTAGCATTGCAATGGAATTCCTTCAGTTGCACTGAATGCCTCATTTTTCTCTAAGCCCCAATTTAGCTTCAATTACTTTGAAAGCATAGCAGCAGGTTACAGAGGTTTTCAAGGGGTTTCAAAAACCAGTGGGAAAATACTGTACTTTTTTTCTGGCAAATGTAGACATTGCCATGCTTGTTTTGATCATGAGGAGAGGAATAAGTATTGGAAAAGTGTTTTTTAGCAATTTCTAACAACATGTTTCCACCCACCCCTGCCCCCCACCAAATATCAACAGCAAAACGCTTGGTGAAGAAAGTACATCATAACAACTCTTTCATTCTGCTTCAGTAAATCTTGTCTTGTGGCCACCAAGGTCAAATGGCTTGAAAGCACTTCAAGAAACTAAGATGTCACGTCTCATTTGTTTAAATATTTAAAGATGCTCCTTTACGACCTGGTCATATTTTAAAATGCATCTTGTCACGATGCTATCCTTGATCACTTTCATATGATCTCAGTATAGAAACGAAAGACTCCTCCACGAGTTTTGCAGTTAGTTTATCTACGTGACAGCAAAGAAGAGACTGTCCAGATGTGGAGGTGGGGGAGCAAGGGGGTCCTTGGAAGGGTTTTCAAAGACAGACGGGATGGGGAAAGCATTGATTCATGGAGAAGACTGATGGTAACGGGGAGAATTATTAGCCAGTGGGCTCAGCTTTCTGGGAGATCAGGTGGCAAGTAATAGAGAAAGAGAGGCGTGAAGTCAAGTATAAAGGGGGTGGAGAAAGAGTAGCAAGGTAGAGACTGGGCTCTGTGAAGAACTGGAAAGGCCCGCAGCAACGCAGCAGTTTGAGCAAGTGGAACAGAAGGCTTAGATACTGTTCATGGTCACCGATGTTTAGCTTCAGCTGTTCTTTTTCTTTTTTAATTGGAAGATAATTGCTTTACACTATTGTGCTGGTTCCTGCTATACGTCAACATGAACAAGCCACATGTACACACACGTCCCTCCAGCTCTTCAGCTAGTCTTAGCATATGTGTCGGAAATCAGAGAAAAACCTTGCAGTTGAATTTAGTTCTGGTAACTCTGTGTCCCCTGCTCTGAATCAGATGAAAGAGTCCCTTACCACAATGCTGAATAATTTAATGGGGCTTCCCAGGTGGCTCAGTGGTAAAGAATCCTTCTGCCGTGCAGGAGACGTGGGTTCAATCCCCAAGTAGGGAAGATACCCTAGAGAAGGCAATGGCATCCCACTCCAGGATTCTTGCCTGGAGAATCCCGTGGACAGAAGAGCCTGGCGGGCTACAGTCCATGGGGTTGCAGAGAGTTGGATACAACTGAGCAACTAAATAGCAACAACAGTTAACAGTGTAGTAGTGATACTGTTGGCAGAAGAGAAGGAGAGGGCCATGATTAATGCAAGAACCTGTTCTCAGCAGTAAAGAGGTAGGTGGAGAGAAGAATGGGAGAAAAGGTCTGTGAAGGAGTGTTACAGGGAGAGATGAACGACTAGGGAAAAAAGCCTGTGGCATCAGGACAGGTGGGACACAGAAAGCTGGGAAGTTAACACCACTGTCCTCGTCTGCCAGACAGGAAAGGTGTGGTCTCATGGGAACAATTTGGGCGATGCTGGGTCAGCCCTTGCAGCCGGTGGTTGCTTCTATGTATCTCATAAATTGTTGTCACATCCATTTCCATTGTTTCACCGCTCAGTCTTTGCGACCCCATGCACTATAGCTGGATCATTGGAAAAGACCCTGATACTGGGAAAGATTGAAGGCAGGAGGAGAAGGGGACGACAGAGGATGAGATGGTTCAGTGTCATCATGCACTCAGTGGACATGAATTTAAGCTAACTCCGGGAGACAGCGGAAGGCAGAGGAGCCTGGCCTGCTGCAGTCCATGGGGACTGCAGAGAGTCAGATGTGACTTAACGACTGAACAAAAGCGATGAATAGCCATGCCTGACATGCAGCATTTGTGAATGTATTTGCTGAAGAAGTGAAAGTTGAAAGTGTTAGTCACTCAGTCACGTCCGGCTCTTTGCAAGCCCACGGATTGTAGCCTGCCAGGCTCCATGTCCCTTTGTCCCTAAGGAAACGTTTGCACCACAGGCGTTAGTCAGGAATTTGGTGGGTATTTCCACTCCTCATGGCTGTGTTCTGTATGACTATGGCATCAGTTTCCAGAGAGTAGCTTGCCAGTGTCAACGCAATTACTGGATGTAAACCCTTTCCCACGGAAGGCAGGGCCTTCCCAGTGCAGACTTGTCCTTCTTGGGGTATTAAATGCTTTTTCACGAGATAGCTCTCCGTTGCATTTTCCATTTCATTCGGTGTATTCTTCAGCTATAGAATTTCTGTTTGATTCTTTCTTATGTTTTCTTGCTTGCTTGCTAAGTCCTTTCAGTCATGTCTGACTCTTTGCAACCCCATGGACTGTAGCCCACCAGGCGCCTCTGTCCATGGGATTCGCCAGGCAAGGATACTGGAGTGGGTTGCCATTCCCTTCTCAAGGCTTATGGTTTCTATCTGTGTGTTAGATTTCAAGTTTCGTTCGAATGTTGTTTTCCTGATTTTACTGGCTTCTCTTTTTGTGTTTCCTTGTAGCTCCCTAAACTTTCTCAAGAAAACTATTTTGAGTTATTTATTGGGCAAATCTCCTGGCAAATAGTTGGGGAAACAGTGGAAACAGTGACAGAGTTTATTTTTGGGGGTTCCAAGGTCACTGCAGATGGTGACTGCAGCCATGAAATTAAAAGACGCTTACTCCTTGGAAGAAAAGTTATGACCTACCTAGATAGCATATTGAAAAGCAGAGACATTACTTTGCCAACAAAGGTCCATCTAGTCAAGGCTATGGTTTTTCCAGTGGTCATGTATGGATGTGAGAGTTGGACTATAAAGAAAGCTGAGTGACAAAGAATTGATGCTTTTGAACTGTGGTGTTGGAGAAGACTCTTAAGAGTCCCTTGGACAGCAAGGAGATCAAACCAGTCCATCCTAAAGGAAATCGGTCCTGAATATTCATTGGAAGGACTGATGTTGAATCTGAAACTCCAATCCTTTGGCCACCTGATGCGAAGAGCTGACTCCTTGGAAATGACCCTGATTCTGGGAAAGATTGAAGGCTGGAGGAGAATGGGACAACAGAGAATGAGATGGTTGGATAGCATCACTGACTCAATGGACATGAGTTTGGATAAACTCCAGGAGCTGGTGATGGACAGGGAGGCCTGGCGTGCTGCAGTCCATGGGGTCGCAAGGAGTCGGACATGAGTGACTGACTGAACTGAACTGATTGGGCAAACAAATCACAGATCTTCATTTCCCGGGAGTCGAGCACGGGAAAACTACCGTGTTCGTTGGTGGTCATGTTTCCTTGATGTTCTGTGTTCCTTGAAGTGTTGCACCGCTGTCTTCACTTTCGAAGAAGCAGTCGCCTCCTCCAGATCTGACCGATGGGCTTCACAAAAGCAACATCTTTTGCCAGCCCTGCTGGGGATTCTGAGGCTTTCCCCAACCTTTTCTGTGATTGCAGCTGCTCACACCTCTTGTTCCCTTGTGTGAGGGGAGTACTTAAGGGTGGGTGCCTTCTGTTGATGTTGCAGAGCCAGGCTGAGTGCTGGAGAGCATCCCTTCCCTTTCCCTAGAGTGATGCTGGACACTCACATTTGTGTGCTGTCTCCCAGTCCCACACTCAGGTGGCTGGAGCTCGGGAGAGGGTGTGCGGGTGAGGTGTATGGACCATCGGGGGTGCCCAGAAGCCAGCTGGGGGAGGCACCACTAGCTCAAGCACTGGCTTCCCAATGGAGCCTGTGAAGCAGTTAGGAGGGTCTGTGCACCTTTGTCATCCTCCAAGTGAAGTGAAGTCGCTGTCGTGTCCGACTCTGCAACCCCATGGACTATAGCCTACCGCGATCCTCTGTCCATGGGATTTTACAGGCAAGAGTACTGGAGTGGGTTGCCATTTCCTTCTCCAGAGGATCTTCCCGACCCAGGGATCGAACCCGGGTCTCCCACATGATAGGCAGACGTATCCTCCAAGAGCCTGTGGCTTTTGTGCTATCCACCCCTCCGCTACCCTCAGGCACACAACTCCTCTCTTTTCTGGATAGGGCAGGAAATAGCTGGTTTGTGCTCCCTGGGGGAAGGGATGACATGGCAGAATCCAGCTGTTCCTCTTACCCTCTTTATTGTGTCTAACCTTGGATTTTTTAAAAATGTTTTTTCTCCTCCAGGGAGATCTTGGAACCTCTCCACTGGACTCCTGGACTTCCGCAAAGGTACTGTCCTCTGTGAGTTAAAATCCATGTTTAAAATCCTGGTTAAAAATCCACGTTTCTTCTGGAGTATGTGGAAGAAAACTCGTGCCATTTTGCTTGCATGGTTCTCTCCTGTTTTTCCCCCTCTGTATTTAGGAGTTTAGATGTCTTGCTATGAGTCACATTTGACTCTCTCTGGACCTTGGTGTTTTCTTTCCATGTCCTAAGAAGGCATTGGCCCCTTTTTTTTTTCTCCTGTAAAAGGACAGATAGCACACATTTTCCACTTGTAAGCTGTACGATCTCCGTCACAATGACTCAACTGGGCCATAGTGACACCAAGGCAACCACATCTGCAGGATGTGAACAAATGATTGTGGCTGTGTTCCAATAAAACTTTATTTACAAAACCAAGTGGTGGGCCACACTTGGCCCCTGGGCTGTGGTTTGCTGAGCCCCTGCTAGATTTTTGACATCTTCCCGGCCCAGCCCCACTCAGGGAGAAGGATGTGGATGAAAGAGGGTTACAGCTATTTGTTTGGGGCCACGATGATTTAAAACAAGAGATGATGAGAACATGTCGAATATAGACACATCACGCTTCATGTCATGCCCTGTGGATTCATAGCCCCCTGACCCTGCGTGAGTTCATTAATCTGTCAGTGTGCACATGCTCTTAACATTGTTCCCCAGTGATAGTATTTTTTGATATGTTTTCTGCCGAAGGAATGAGGCAGAACCCAAAGGGGACAGGTTTGAAGCTGACTGTGCAGTCTTCCTAGGAATTACAAAAAAAAAAAAAATTAGTATTGAACACAAAATGGAATAAAGAGAACATCTGGTATGTGAAAGGAGGGACCCTGTTGATTCATGTCAAAACCTCACAGCACTGCTCCCGCTATCTCTTTTGAAAAATCACCGATCCAGCTGGCTGAGGGAAATGTCTCAGGGTCTGTCGTGCCTTTGAGTTCTGTTAATTTCATAGTCCAGGGTCTCACCCTGGAATATACTTAATATTTGCCTCCTGACAGAGGCTTTCATTTTTTATTCCTCTGTGTGGGCTGATTTGAAATGACTCCAGACCTTATGTGAAGATCAATCACCAATTTTCCTAGTACTGGAGTGGGGTGCCATTGCCTTCTCTGAAATAAACTGGAGCTATATTCAAACTGTACAGGAGGTCTGCTTCCAATTTCTGGCTACCTTAGAAAGCCTCAATTATTCACTGATGCCTGTAGAATTTGCACTTGGATCTTTAGTGTCTTTCCTTTCTGATGATATGGGGAATCTCTTAAAAGCAAGTGAATAGTTAATTTTCTGTGACTGTGGAAGAGCTGACAAGCAATGGAAGCTGTGATGCGTGGTTGACAGTCCTGCTTTGGAGCTTGGGGGCTGTGGGTTTCACTGTGCCCGCACAGTGTAATGTTAGGTCAATGGCTTAATCCCTCTGAAGATGGTCATGCGTCCAGAAAATGGGGATAATAATTCATGCCTTTTAGAACAGCTGCAAGAAATAATGTAAATACAGCTACTCACACGATGCCTTGCCTCGGGCAATTTCTCAGTAAATGGAAAAATAGTGTTATAAGAAGACCATATGAGTGGAATGCAATATATATTGTCCAATTGATTGAATGATGAAAATTCTTGATTTGGTTCCACTGACGTGCTGCAGTGAAGCCATTCAATTAAACATTCTACTGGAAGCAAGTTTTTAGCTCATGCTAATGAAATAGTGTGAACATAAAGAAAATGATAAGTAACTTGTTCAGTCGCTCAGTCGTGTCTGATTCTTTTCGACTTCATGGACTGCAGCACGCCAGGATTCCCTGTCTTTCACCAACTCCTAGAGCTTACTCAAACTCATGTCCATTGAGTCAGCGATGCCATCCAACCGTCTCATCCTCTGCTGTCCTCTTCTCCTTTTAGTAACTGTAAATCATATTATTTCTGACTCACATGGACCAGTCATCAGTAATCTTTTCCATAAGATTTTGCTTACTAATGGGCTTCGCTGGTGGCTCATCTGGTAAAAATCTGCCTGCAAAGTGGGAGACCTGGGTTTGATCCCTGGGTTGGGAAGATCCCTTGGAAAAGGGAACGGCTACCCACTCTAGGATTCTGGCCTGGAGGGTCGCAAAGAGTCAGACAGGACTGAGGGACTTTCACTTTCACTTTTGCTTACTAATAACAGTAAGAAACTTTGTTACTTAGGTTCCCCCTTCTGTGTTCAGCTTATGCTGAGTCCTGAGGACCAGAGCTCTTGCCCAAAGCGTGACAGAGTCAGGTTCTCCGTGGAATATTCATCTGTCATGAATAGACAGTGAGCTTCTGAGCACGTGAGAAGCAGGTCTTCCTTCTGCCATACGGAGGCAGCTGGCATTGCTGTCTAGGTGACAGCAGTTAGAGAGAAAGTTAGTTTCATTTCCTGACTTTGAGTTTTGACATCTCTGCAGCAGTATTGCTTGATGCTTTTGGCTTCTGGATTGCCTCTCAGTTCTAATATTCTGAGATTCTGAGGCATTTCCACTGCTGAAATCAGGAATGTTGGAAAGTGGAAGTGAAAGTCGCTCAGTCCTGTCCAACTCTTTGCGACCCCATGGAATTCTCCAGTCCATGGAATTTGGGAGCCCATGGAATTCTCCAGGCCAGAATACTGGAGTGAGTAGCCTTTCCCTTCTCCAGGGGATCTTCCCAACCCAGGGATCGAACCCGGGGCTCCTGCATTGTGGACAGATTCTTTACCAGCTGAGCCACAAGGGAAGTTGGAATTTCTCCCCACATGCCCATTTTGACAACCCAAATCCCATTTGATTCTTGATTCTCTGAGAAAAGGAGACTGATTTCCTTTTTCATTCCATCTTTCCTAACATCTGCTTTAGTACTAGAAATTTGCTGCTGCTGCTGCTAAGTCACTTCAGTGGTGTCTGACTCTGTGTGACCCCATAGATGGCAGCCCACCAGGCTCCTCCATCCCTGGGATTCTCCAGGCAAGAACGCTGGAGTGGGTTGCCATTTCCTTCTCCAGTGCTTGAATGTGAAAAGTGAAAGTGAAGTCACTTAGTAGTGTCCGACTCTTCGCAACCCCGTGGACTGCAGCCCACCAGGCTCCTCCGTCCATGGGATTTTCCAGGCAAGAGTACTGGAATGGGTTGCCATTGCCTTCTTCACTGGGTGGAGAGGCTTAATAATAACAGCTTACAGCTTAATAATGACAAATTGTAAAGAGACCAGAGTATGTAACTGAGCATTAAATAGAGAAGAAGATGTTGGAGTGGGTCTGTATGATCGGGATGTCACTGCTTTGCATGTATAGATGCCTTATCTAATTTATGGCAGATGAACCATAGGGGCCATGCTGTCCTGTCCTTTTTACCCCCTAACACGACCCTGAAACAGCGAGCGTGCTTCCTAGGAATGTCTGAATGCCTTGGCCATTAGCCAGCTAATAACTCAACTCTGACCTCATGCTTGGAAGGACATTTGTTTGGCTTTGATCTCTCCAACTGAGGCGAAAATAAAAAAAGGTCTAATGCATATGACGACATGTCTCTCCACCAGTTCATAACTATTCCAGGAAAAAAAAAAAAAACAAAACAAAACCCCAAGATAATCAACAGCAAAGCGAAGCTTTCTGGCACATACCCTGTGCTGTCTGTACCTGGACATGCACTGCTAAATACTAAACAGAGAGTGATTTAATAAATCATTTTGCAGTTGATTTTTAAAAAAAATCTCTTACTGTATGTAGAAAGTCTACTACTGTCATAAGCTCTATTAGGGTCCACTTCTACTCATGCCCCTGTTCTCTGGAATGTTACATAATCGTAAAGAAAAACCTCTGAACGTTAATGACCTCATCTTGAAGTGGAAAGTAATTGGTCATGGGACATTATCGTCGGTCAGCCCTTGAGCTGCAGACGTATAACCCCTGCACACAGGTTTGAAAACAGAAAGATGGGACTGCCTGCTTTTTACAAAGGTTGTGCACAAGACATCAGAGGGTACATCTCCTAGAATAGCTGACCTATTTTTCTCATCTTCCTGCTGTGATTTCAGCTGATAGCTGCAATTACTCAGATTGTGTGAGTTCCTCCCATAAATGTTCTGTGACTAAAGTCACGCCGGAATTAATTTCCTAACCATGTGAGATGGTTTCAAATAGTGTGGGCAGTGGTGGATTCATTAAGTACGGTAATAACATTTAGAGCAACCACTTGCCCGTTGCTTGTTTTTCTTTCCCCTTGTTTTCAGCAGGAAGCAGAGTTCTCCCTCTTCAATCTGTCCTCCTCCCTGTACAATAACTGGTCTGCTTGGTTGGGAGAAGGGTTTAGGGGAGAAAGGATTCGGGTGTATGTGTGGCTGAGTTCCTTTTCCTCTCATCTCAAATGACTCCAACATTGTTAATCGGCTCTACAGCAATACAAACCTTTGTGGGGGAGGGGACAACTTCTGGTCTGGCAGCTGCGGAATCAACATGGCAGCAAGGTTCTGACTCCTGCGGCTGCTTCTCATGCACTCCCTCAAGCTCTGGACTGTGGACTTCATCCAAGAGCTTTGTCATCTCCATGGCAACCAGGACAGCCACAGGTCCCGGCATTTCCTTTTAAAAAATGAGAATTGTGGGTACGTGCTTGGCATCATACACATGTGTGTTCCTGAAAACATTCACCATGAAAGTGAAAGTCACTCAGTCGTGTTGACTCTTTTGCAATCCCATGGACTATACAGTCCATGAGAATTCTCCAGGCCAGAATCCGGGAGTGGGTAGCCTTTCCCTTCTCCAGGGGAATCTTCCCAACCCAGGGATTGAACCCAAGTCTCCTGCATTGCAGGTGGATTCTTTACAGGCTGAGCCACAAGGGAAGCCCAAGAAGACTGGAGTGGGTAGCCTGTCCCTTTTCCAGCCGATCTTCCCGACCCACGAATTGAACCAGGGTCTCCTGCATTGCAGGCGGATTCTCTACCAAATGAGCCATCAGGGAAGCCCCGAAATCCCTGAAAATCCAGTAAAATTTCAGCATACCAGGACTCCTTGGGTTGGGGAGGCACTCAATGAAGAATCATCTAATGATTTGGCTATTTCTAAAATTAGAGATACCAAGGGAACATTTCATGCAAAGATGGGCTCAATAAAGGACAGAAATGGTATGGATCTAACAGAAGCAGAAGATATTAAGATGAGGTGGCAAAAATACACAGAAGAAATGTACAAAAAAAAGAGATCTTCGTGATCCAGATAATCACGATGGTGTGATCACTCAACTAGAGCCAGACATCCTGGAATGTGAAGTCAAATGGGCCTTAGAAAGCATCACTATGAACAAAGCTAGTGGAGGTGATGGAATTCCAGATGAGCTATTTCAAATCCTGAAAGATGATGCTGTGAAAATGTTGCACTCAATATGCCAGCAAATTTGGAAAACTCAGCAGTGGCCAGAAGGCTGGAAAAGGTCAGTTTTCATTCCAATCCCAAAGAAAGGCAATGCCACAGAATGCTCAAACTACTGCACAATTGCACTCATCTCACACGCTAGTAAAGTAAGGCTCAAAATTCTCCAAGCCAGGCTTCAGCAATATGGGAACCGTGAACTTCCTGATGTTCAAGCTGGTTTTAGAAAAGGCAGAGGAACCAGAGATCAAATTGCCAACATCCGCTGGATCATGGAAAAAGCAAGAGAGTTCCAGAAAAACATCTATTTCTGCTTTATTGACTATGCCAAAGCCTTCGACTGTATGGATCACAATAAACTGTGGAAAATTCTGAAAGAGATGGGTATACCAGATCACTTGACCTGCCTCATGAGAAACCTATATGCAGGTCAGGAAACAACAGTTAGAACTGGACATGGAACAACAGACTGGTTCCAAATAGGAAAAGGAGTACGTCAAGGCTGTATATTGTCACCCTGTTTATTTAACGTATATGCAGAGTACATCATGAGAAACGCTGAGCTGGAAGAAGCACAAGCTGGAATCAAGATTGCTGGGAGAAATATCAATAACCTCAGATATGCAGATGACACCACCCTTATGGCAGAAAGTGAAGAGGAACTAAAAAGCCTCTTGATGAGAGTGAAAGAGGAGAGTGAAGAAGTTGGTTTAAAGCTCAACATTCAGAAAACGAAGATCATGGCATCCTGTCCCATCACTTCATGGGAAATAGATGGGGAAACAGTGTCAGACTTTATTTTTCTGGGCTCCAAAATCACTGCAGATGGTGACTGCAGCCATGAAATTAAAAGACGCTTACTCCTTGGAAGGAAAGTTATGACCAACTTAGATAGCATATTCAAAAGCAGAGACATTACTTTGCCAAGAAAGATCTGTCTAGTCAAGGCTATGGTTTTTCCTGTGGTCATGTATGGATGTGAGAGTTGGACAAAAGCTGAGCACCGAAGAATTGATGCTTTTGATGAATTGATGCTGTGGTGTTGGAGAAGACTCTTAAGAGTCCCTTGGACTGCAAGGAGATCCAACCCGTCCATCCTAAAGGAGATCAGTCCTGGGTGTTCATTGGAAGGACTGACGCTGAAGCTGAAACTCCAATACTTTGTCCACCTCATGCGAAGAGTTGACTCATTGGAAAAGACCCTGATGCTAGGAGGGATTGGGGACAGGAGGACAAGGGGACGACAGAGGATGAGATGGCTGGATGGCATCATCGACTCAGTGAATGTGAGTTTGAATGAATTCCAGGAGATGGACAAGGAGGCCTGGCATGCTGTGATTCATGGGGTCGCAAAGAGTCAGACACGACTGAGCGACTGAACTGAACTGATTCTCCCAAGAATTTCTTTGCAGCGGAAGTCACATTGAATGTGAGCAAAGTGCATCTCTGAAAATTTTATCCAATTCTATTCCTGTAACTCCTCAGTGTTTAAGGAAGCACCTTGTCATTGTGGAGTTAGTTCTCCCTGCCCTTTCCCTGTTTGTCGTGAGTGGCCCGTGGCTCCAGAAGCCTTCACGTCTATCAGAGTTTATGCTTCTCCCTGCCTCTCTGACTGTGGCTTGAACTTTCTGTACATTCGTACCTTTGGATTAAAAACACAAAGTTACTGAGGTTTTCACACCCATGTGTCAGATACTTAGGAGTCACTCTTTAATACTTGGTGTTGTTGCTGTTCAGTTGCTCAGTCGTGACCGACTCTTTGCAACCCCATGGACTGCAGCACGCCAGGCCTCCCTGTCCATCACCAACTCCTGGAGTTTACCCAAACTCATGTCCATCGAGTCGGTGATGTCATCCAACCATCTCATCCTCTGTCGCCCCCTTCTCCTCCTGCCCTCAATCTCTCCCAGCATCAGCATCTTTTCCAATGAGTCAGCTCTTTGAATCAGGTGGCCAAAGGATTGGAGTTTCAGCTTCAGCATCAGTCATTCCAATGAACATTCAGGACTGATTTCCTTTCAGATGGACTGGTGTGATCTCCTTGCTGTCCATACTTAATATTTACAGGAAGCCCCCTGTAACTGTGTTACAGTTGCATTAAAGACCTACCATGTCAGCAGACCTGCTTTGGAGAATGCTGACATTTTCCAAGTATATCCTACCTCGGCCTGTGAGTGAGGCCAAGCTGGTTGATGCCTTTTGGTATGGCTCACAGTGATCCATGGCCAGTGTGACTTGTCACTGCCCCTTCTCTTTGGCAGGAGCCCACATCATATTGCTGCTGCTGCTAAGTTGCTTCAGTCATGTCCGACTCTGTATGACCCCATAGACAGCAGCCCACCAGGCTCCCCCGTCCCTGGGATTCTCCAGGCAAGAACACTGCAGTGGGTTGCCATTTCCTTCTCCAATGCCTGAAAGTGAAAAGTGAAAGTGAAGTCGCTCAGTCATGTCCAACTCCTAGCAACCCCATGGACTGCAGCCTACCAGACTCCTCTGTCCTTGGGATTTGCCAGGCACATCATATTAGTACTGAAATATTTTTAATATCACATGTCGAAAGAGTTGTTATTATCCCTCTTCTCATAGAATCTAAAGAAATCCCCAAATGTATAGATAAAGACTCAGCTGGAACATTATCTTGTCACAAATGCCTAAGCTATATACATTCACCTTTTAGATTCAGTTAGCAATGGTGATTAACTTAGACATTTTTGAGAGCCATATAGCCTGGAGAATTGATGTAACTTTAATCTCTTTCTCCAACCTTTAACGACAAAGATGTTTTTGTATTTTTACGTGACTGTACCTTACAGACTATTTACTGGGAAATATATGTATATTTCTCTTGGCCCTTCTGTAGCATGTGGTTACGTTTAGAAACTATTTAACAAGATTTGAGAGGAGACAAGTGAGCAAGACTTTGTGCTATTGATCAGATGTCCAGGGGAGGAACTGCTATAATAATGATGGACAAGTAATCCATATATTTAGACCCGTGGGATGTATTCCCTTCTCTAAAGAAATTGGGTAAAGAAGCTTGCCACAACCCCATTTGCTGAAAAAGTTGAAATGCAAGCAAATGAGTAAAGTGTTCTTCTGGTTTAAAGGAAGAGTGCCTGCCATTGTCTCGCTGAGGACACAGTGACTGTCATTCCCATGACAAATTTAGATTTTGGGCTGATCATTTAATTTTAAAAAGCACAGTAGGACTTGAGAGTTCTTGCTCACCACTTTCTCCATGCCTGACAAGTGGATAAAAATACATAATAAATCCAGTTGCTTTGAGATGGAAAGAATGTGCAAATCACTGGTATTTTTAGAAAATCATTATCCTTTAAACTCCTCACGTGCTCTCCTCAAGTGAGCGCAATTCACAGACAGAGTTAGGAACTATATTTGAGATGGAATGTGTTTTTAAAAAATCAACGTGAGTAGTTGCTTGTTCTGAGATTACAGAACTAGGGAACTGAGATTTACCTGCTGAACATAAAAGCACCTGGAAACCTGCAATATTAACTTTAAGTCCTCAGCATGGTCTGATAATTTGTTAGTCTTTTTCCTATCTGCCATTTCTCACTGCTGAAGGCTGGGAAGCACAGCCTAGAGTTGACTCTGGAACTTCACCATCTTAGAAAACGCAGCGGAGAGACTTAACTTAGAAATAAAACGTTCATTTATGGTTTTACTGCGTATTCCTTAAACCATTCCTTTGAGGCAAAGGTTAACTTGATGATCAGTAATTTTAGTTAGGCTCTCCTGTAAAACAGCAAGAAAAAAGTAAACTGGTGACAGAGTTTAGCAAGAGAAACACCTATTCTTCACCCTTTTGCATCTTTACTGGAGAAACAGGAATCAGAGGATACGTTTTAGGGAAAAAGGCCATTGCTGGAATGTGTTTGCGTAGACTCATTTGCATGTTTATTTTATTTTGGAATGGGGCTGTCAGCAATTATGTGCTGCCCTAAGTGACCTACAGGGAGTGTTTCTTTTGCATAATGTGCAGCAGACCTAAAGGAAGTGTGTGCTTATCATCAGCACGAGGCAAGTAAACTGTGCTGAAGAATAGAAGTGGATCGCAGATGGCCAGGAATGCCCAGATCGGGAAAACGGTTCCGGGACACTGGAGGCCCTCCCGTAGCAATCAGTAGGAAGTCCAGCCGATAACTGAGGGTCATAAGGGGCCCAAGGAGACATGGAAGCTGATGATGCACCTGGTGGTCTCTATGGAGCCTGTGCTCCAGGAAGACAGTCATGTAAGGGTCTGCAGACACATGAAGCCCCACGCAGACTTTGAGCTCCATCAGTTCATGCCTCGATAAGACCTGAATCATTTGTCACGTTCAAATGTACACAGTCCATGACTTTGCAACCCTGAAATGGTTTTTCTTAGTGGATTTCTTTTTTTAAATTTTATTTATTTTTTATTAAATTAATTAATTTATTTTAATTGGAGGATAATGACTTTACAATACTGCAGTGGTTTTTGCCATACATTGACATGAATCAGCATGTATGTATATGTGTTCCCCATCCTGAACTCTACCTCCCACCTCCCTCCCCATCCCATCCCTCTGGGTCATCCCAGTGCACCAGCCCCGAGCACCCTGTCTCATGCATGGAACCTGGACTGGAGATCTGTTTCACATATGATAATATACATGTTTCAATGCTTTTCTCTCAGATCATCCTTCACGTTCTCCCACAGAGTCTAAAAGACTGTTCAGTACATCTGTGTCTCTTGCTGTCTCGCATATAGGGTTATCGTTACCATCTTTCTAAATTCCATATATATGCGTTAGTATACTGTATTGGTGTTTTTCTTTCTGACTTGCTTCACTTTGTATAATAGGCTCCAGTTTCTGTTTGGGTTTTTCAAATACATATTTTGTTTTGAATATTGACAATAGAAAATTCTCTACTTATTATGTCTTAAATTTATAAGACGTAATATCATAAAACTCCTAGAAGAAAACATCGGCAAAACGTTCTCTGACATAAATCATAGCATCCTTTTCTCAGATCAGTCTCCCAAAGCAACAGAAATAAAAGCAAAAATATAATAAGAAGAAATAGAATCTAATTAAACTTACACGGGCTTCCCTCATAGCTCAGTCGGTGAAGAATTGGCCTGCAATGCAAGAGATCCGCATTGTTTGATTCCTGGGTCAGGAAAACCCCGTGGAGAATGAAATGGCCACTCACTTCAGCATTCTTGCCTGGAGAATCCCACGGACAGAGGAGCCTGGCAGGCTACAGCCCATGTGGTCACATGAGTCGGACACGACTTAGGGACTAAACCCCCACCACCGCACATGTTTGTACCACAAAGAAAAACATAAACAAAATGAAAAGACAACCAGTGAACTATCACTTAGAGCAGCGTGTAATTTCTTGACAGTCCCATTCCAAGATAAAATCTGACTCGAAGTGCTTCTTCTAGGTTCCCCCTTTTAATGGAAT
Source organism: Tragelaphus eurycerus (assembly GCA_935064755.1). Classification (NCBI taxonomy): domain Eukaryota; kingdom Metazoa; phylum Chordata; class Mammalia; order Artiodactyla; family Bovidae; genus Tragelaphus; species Tragelaphus eurycerus. Next base: position 758,744 of record CAKXYN010000102.1, read on the forward strand.
CATGAAATGTTTGAATATTGCGACTGGCTTTTTCCATTTAGCATAATGTCGTTTCAGTTCATCCGTGTTGTTGCAAATGACAGGGTTTCTTGCTCTTAAGGCTGAACGTTTCGTTATACGTGTGTATCACGTTTTGTTTTTCTGTTCCTTGGTCAGTGGACACTTACGTTGTTTCCATATCTTGGCTCTTGTGAATACTGTTGCGATGAATGTGGGAGTGTAACTATCTGTCTGAGATCCTGCTTGCAGTTCTGTGGGGTATATACCCAGCGTGGGCTTGCCGCATCATATGGTAATTCTGTTTTTCATTTTTTGAGTAACTTCCACCCTGTTTGTTCCCCTGTGGCTGTGCCAATTTAATGCTCACCAACGATGCACAGGTTCCCTTTCCTCTACATCCTTGCCAACACTTACTTCCTGTCTTTTTGAGGATGGCAATTCTAGCAGATGTGAGTTGATAAGTGGTGACGTTGAGTATCTTTTCATGTCTTCCTGGCCGTTTATACGTCTTCTTGGCAAAATGTCTATTGAGGCTTTTTGCCCATTTTAAAATCAGGTTGTTTGTTTTTTGCTCTTGAGTTGTAGCGATCTCTTTTCTATTTTAGGTATTAGCCCCTTATCAGATACGTGGTTTACAAATATTTTCTCCCATTCATTAAGCTGCCTTTTTTACTTGTTTTTTCCTTTTCTGTGGAGAAGCCTTCTAGTTTTATGTAGCTCTGTGTGTTTTTCTTGTGTTGCTTGTGGGGTTTTTTTTTTTTTTTGGCATCCTATCCAAGAAATCATTACCTGGACCAAGGCTATGAAACTTAGACCCTGTGTTTCCTTCCAGGAGTTTAACAGTGTCAGGCCTTAATCCATTTAAAGTTAATTTTTTTTGAATGGTGTAAAATTGGGGTCTGATTTCATTCATTTACGTGTGGATATCTGCTTTTCTCAGCACTATTACTTGAAGAAACTCAAGTTTTCAAAGTGGCTATGTAGAGGTAGTTAAAACACCACACGCTCAGCTCATCTCTGCACTGTGTTCTGCTGTTGAGATCTGAGTGCTTTGTTGAACAACCCAGGTCACATGTGTGCATGCGCAAACATACAAAGACATGTCACATACACACAACACAATACACAGTCTCAAGTCTGTCTATCATGTGTGGTTGAAGCTGCTATGCTTCAAATCACCGCAGATGGTGACTACAGCCACGAAATTAAAAGACGCTTGCTCCTTGGAAGAAAAGCTATGACCAACCTAGACAGCATATTAAAAAGCAGAGACATTACTTTGCCAGCAAAGGTCCATCTAGTCAAAGCTGTGGTTTTTCCAGTATTCATATATGGATGTGAGAGCTGGATTATAAAGAAAGCTGAGAGGCAAAGATTTGATGCTTTAGAACTGTGGTGTTGGAGAAGACTCTTGAGAATCCCTTGGCCTGCAAGGAGATCCAACCAGTCCACTCTAAAAGAGATCAGTCCTAAATATTCATTGGAAGGACTGATGCTGAAGCTGAAACTCCAATCCTTTGGCCACCTGATGCAAAGAGTTGACTCATTTGAAAAGACCGTGATGCTGAGAAAGCTTGAAGGCAGGAGGAGAAGGGGATGACAGAGGGTGAGATGGTTGGATGGCATCACCGACTCAATGGACATGAGTTTGGGTAAGCTCCGGGAGTTGGTGATGGACAGGGAGACCTGGTGTGCTGCAGTCCATGGGGTCACAAAGAGTCGGACACGACTGAGCGACTGAACTGAACTGAGACTTTCTTTCTTCCTTGCAGAAGATCACATGTTCCCCTTCTTGTTCCAGAAAAACATCTATTTCTGCTTTATTGACTATGCCAAAGCCTTTGACTGTGTAGATCACAATAAACTATGGAAAATTCTGAAAGAGATGGGAATACCAGACCACCTGATCTGCCTCTTAAGAAATCTGTATGCAGGTCAGGAAGCAACAGTTAGAACTGGACATGGAACAACAGACTGGTTCCAAATAGGAAAAGGAGTACGTCAAGGCTGCATATTGTCACCATGTTTATTTAACTTATATGCAGAGTACATCATGAGAAATGCTGGACTGAAAGAAACACAAGCTGTAATCAAGATTGCTGGGAGAAATATCAATAACCTCAGATATGCAGATGACACCACTCTTATGGCAGAAAGTGAAGAGGGGCTAAAAAGCCTCTTGATGAAAGTGAAAGTGGAGAGTGAGAGGGTTGGCTTAAAGCTCAACATTCAGAAAACGAAGATCATGGCATCTGGCCCCATCACTGCATGGGAAATAGATGGGGAAACAGTGGAAACAGTGTCAGACTTTGTTTTTCTGGGCTCCAAAATCACTGCAGATGGTGACTGCAGCCATGAAATTAAAAGACGCTTACTCCTTGGAAGGAAAGTTATGACCAACCTAGATAGCATATTCAAAAGCAGAGACATTACTTTACCAACAAAGGTTTGCCTAGTCAAGGCTATGGTCTTCCCTGTGGTCATGTATGGATGTGAGAGCTGGACTGTGAAGAAGGCTGAGCGCCAAAGAATTGATGCTTTTGAACTGTGGTGTTGGAGAAGACTCTTGAGAGTCCCTTGGACTGCAAGGAGATCCAACCAGTCCATTCTGAAGGAGATCAATCCTGGAATTTCTTTAGAAGGAATGATGCTAAAGCTGAAACTCCAGTATTTTGGCCACCTCATGCGAGGAGTTGACTCATTGGAGAAGACTCTGATGCTGGGAGGGATTGAGGGCAGGAGGAGAAGGGGACGACAGAGGATGAGATGGCTGGATGGCATCACTCACTCAATGGATGTGAGTCTGAGTGACCTCCGAGAGCTGGTGATGGATAGGGAGGCCTGGCGTGCTGCGGTTCATGGGGTCGCGAAGAGTCAGACACGACTGAGCGACTGATCTGATCTGATCTGATCTGATCATTACTTAGGTCTGAGGATTCTTCTTCCTCCACCTTTACTGTGTAAAGGAATGAAGAAGTCGACCCTGTCTCATTTCTTCACTTTGCCACTCTGTCCAAAACACAGAGAGACTTTTGTTCTGAGGATTTTTATGCTGAAAACTTCAGGGACTTAAAAGATGGACAAAAGCATTAGAGAATGTACAGAGTTTCCTCTCTCTCTCTCTTTTTCGGTTGTGTCACGTGGCTTGTGGGATCTTGGTTCCCCTACCAGGGCTTGAACCTGTGCTCTTGGCAGTGAAAACATAGAGTCCTAACCACAGGCCCGCCTGAGAATTCCTCCAGTCTCTTCTTAAATGCCATCCATGCTTGTTTTCTTTGTGTTTTCTTGTGATTCCTTTGTGGCAGGGCTTTATGGAAATATTCAGCTTTTTTACTTTTAATATCTAAAAGTTACAGCTTCTCAAGTGTACCTTTTTCTTCTGCTTCTCCTTCAGTTGTAATTAAAGAATAAATGTGCAAAGATTAACAAAAGGTATGTCAGTGTTTTGATCGCCAGTTAACATCTGTAGACCCCAGACTAGGCTGTTTCTCTGTGGTGGTTATCAGGTCATGGATATTCTGCTTCTCCTTTTTGTCTGGACACTGGGTAGATTTTAGGCCATATGACAGCATTTGGCCAATAGAATTGACTGGATGAAGCATGACATGCTTCTGGGTCTCTTTAAGGCAGGCCGTGATTTCTGATGTTTCTGTCCTCCGACCTAGGTTATCTGGAGAATACCCACTGCTTTTGAGCCTTGTAAACAAACCAGGGTCCTCAAGTGACGTGGATGAGTAGGGCTGACTGTGTGTTGGTCAAGGAGCTTGAGTCGGCAGCAACTCGTTTTATGAAGTGGTTAGAACTTCAGGGTTATCTGTTATATAGCCTGACAGCCGTCTGACGTGCAAGGCTGCGGAAACTCTGTCCTTGCAGAAGACCCTGCAACGTGCTCCCAGGCCCCCCTTCAGGAAACAGGTGCTCATTTCCATTTCCACTGGGATGTTAATAGTGGCACCCCTCTCTGGGAAATGGCAACCCACTCCAGTGTTCCTGCCTGGAGTGTCCCATGGACAGAGGAGCCCATATAGACTATGGGATCACATGCAGCCTGACTTCAGACACATGCCACAGATGGAGAAGTCTCCTTTCCACGCGACAAGTAAAGAATGACAAACCAGAACACACAGAGCCTGCGGGAAAAGCTGCAGGCTTAAAAGCAATACCTCCCTGAAAACTCAGGAGAGTGAATTTTTGCTATAATATTAAGCAAGGCAGGAAGGAGAAAGGAATCCTAGAAAACTGTTTGGGATTCAAAATATCATGCACAGCAACAAGGTAGAAAATGAAGTCATAAGGGAAGATGGGTGGAGATAAAAAAAAAAAATGAAGGATAACATAAAGAAACAAGACAATTGAGATGGTAGAGGAAAGCAGGGAAATAAAGAGTGTGCTGGTAGAATTAAAATGGGCATTCCAGGCGGTTGAGATGGCTTTGAGGAGGAAAACAGAAGAGACATAATGGAAAAATTGCTTTAGTTTATTAAGAAGCGCTCCTAAGAAAATGTGTTGACAATGTACATGCTGCTGCTGCTGCTGCTAAGTCGCTTCAGTCGTGTCCGACTCTGTGCGACCCCATAGACATGCTAGAAAGAGGAAAAAGATTTGTCTACAAAGCATGAAAAATTCAGTGGAATTTCCCCCTGGAAATTCAAGAATCTCTTCTTCCTTTTTTTAGATGACATAGCTCTTTCTTTCTTTGGAAGCTATCTATATATGGCCTTCCCTGGTGGCGCATGGTAAAGAATCCGCCTGCCAATGCAGGAGACTCGGGTTCGATCCCTGGGTCAGTAAGATCCCCTGGAAATGTAGATGGCAACCCATTCTAGTCTTCTTGCCTGGAGAATCCCATGAACAGAGGAGCCTGTTGGACTACAGTGCATGGGGTACCAAGAATTGCACATAACTGAGCATGCATGCTGGAGGAGGCAATGGCACCCCACTCCAGTACTCTTGCCTGGAAAATCCCATGGATGGAGGAGGCTGGACGACTGCAGTCCATGGGGTCGCTGAGGGTTGAACATGACTGACCGACTTCACTTTCACTTTTCACCTTCATGCATTGGAGAAGGAAATAACAACCCACTCCAGTGTTCTTGCCTGGAGAATCCCAGGGATTGGGGAGCCTGGTGAGCTGCCATCTATGGGGTCACTCAGAGTCAGGCATGACTGAAGTGACTTAGCAGCAGCAGAGCACAGATGCACACAGCTCTTCATTCATTTTTAGGTGGCATAGCTCATTTATTTGGAAGCTCAATGTTGCCCAGTGTAAAACTGAGTTTGGGATTCAGGCTCATTGACTAGGATACCCAGCCTCTGAACAGAGCTGACCTCATGATGCAAGCCAGACCACTGAGACACTGTCCCCTGGACTTCTGTGTCCCCACTGAGAAGGTCACAAGTGGTCATCCTGATTATAACGTGATCGTGAGACCCAGGTCAAAGTTGTTTGGACCAAGGATGGAGGTCTTTCCAGCAGTGGAATGTTCTGGGCTTGGTTTAATAGAACATCTGCCCACAGTCCGCACTCTCCTCTGGGTCCCGACGGACTTCTCTGTGAGATTTCGTAGAAAAGACTGACTGTGACGCATTCACGAAGAGTCAGCAGATCGAGAGACACGCAGGAAAAATCTGCACTGACTTGGAGCATTTTTTCAAGTTTTTTAAAATGAAATTTTTGATACATATTCTTTATGAAATTGTGCCTGCTGATTTATAAGGTTTGTCACCTGGTATAGTCCATGCCATCATCCTACATAAAAATGTCCATAGCAAAGGTCAAGTGCATGCAAAAACAGTGTAAATGTGTATGATCTCTGTTTTTCTACTATTTTGAAGATTTTCCAATTTCGATGAACTTGTGCTACTTTAAAAAATAAATTTGAGTTGGTTAAAGCTGATAAAAGACCACCGAGGAAATACCAGATGATAAGTCCCTTGAGGAAGAGGCCTGAATCTCTGGCCACGAGACCTGTGAGAGGGGCCTGACATTGTCTTTCTGTCTGGAGAGGAGGAAGCTAGTACGGCGTCCTTGGCATTAAGCTGTGCGTTGGGGCTTTGCCAAGCGTGGGGCCTTCCTTGCCCTGTCTCTGCTGATTAATGAGCCGAAGCCGCCGTCCCCTTCTAATCACTTTGTCACGTCAGCACTATCTGAGGATGGTGTGTAAATTACCTGTCTGTATGAGTTACTAAGCATCTTTTCCTAAACCATCATCTTTCTCTAAACGACTCTTAACTTCAGTTATCATCCTCGGAATTCCAACCATTTGGGGAGATTCTGCAATATTTCCAGATGTAAAAAGAACCACAACAAACACCTTTTCAAGGTCTTCCCCCTCTCTTTGCCCCATACCATCTTTTTGTGATCCAGATGGGATGTCAGAGTCTGTACACCTCGTGTCAAGGGACTTAATCTAACTGGGATGACAGACCAATTCAGATGACGCAGCAGAGTGTCAATCGCACCAGTGAATGTCAATGCTTATTTCACACCCTGGGCGTTATTCAGGTCCAGAGGGAGGGAATGCGATCAAGCCCAAAGTGAAACTCGAACAGAATGTAAATGGAAGAAAGAGCTGTACCTGGGATGTGGGCACTGCTGTGATTCGGGAGACTCCACATACGCAACCATACAAACTCAGGGCAGGCAAAAGTCCACTCCCATGTGTATGCTCTTATTTTATAAAAATTTACACTTTACTGCCTGGAGATCCGCCCTTCCTTTCTTGGGGCTCAGACAAGAGAGGTACTATGCTAGTGCAGATCCGAATGAATGGGCAAACCAACCTCTCACCCTGGGTCATCCAGCCTCTTCCATTCTATACAATGAACGTCCAGTACCCGGTGAAATGAACCAGGAAATTGAGCAAAAATCAGTTGTGTGGCTTGTGGGCTTTTCAAATGCTATACATTTTTAATGTCAGACTTGGTGATCCTTGTGCAGTTACTAACCGCTCGGATCCGAAGGTTGTTTGGAAGCTGAAATTCTTTCTATTTTCAAGTTGATTTTAAAAAGTATACAACACTGATCTAAGGTATATGTTTAACAGCCTTGTGAGTACAAAGATGCTTGTAAGTCACCAAAAAGAATGCATAAGTGAAGTGTTTTTGACTGATCGGTAGTTGATCAGTCATACAAAGAAAGGAAGAAAGTGAAGTCGTTCAGTCGTGTCCGATTCTTTGTGACCCCCGTGGACTGTAGCCCACCAGGCTCCTCCATCCATGGGATTCTCCAGGCGAGAATACTGGAGTGGGGTGCCATTTCCGTCTTCAAGGAATCTTCCCGGCCCAGGGATCGAACCTGGGTCTCCCACACTGCAGGCAGACTCTTTACCGTCTGAGCCACTAGGGAAGCCCCTAGTCATACAAACCAGATCTCTTATCAATTGGTTGCTAAGCAACTAGTACATTGCATTTATGACATGAAAATACGATTTGATCTTCAGACTACACTTCAGTATTGCTTTTTTTCTACGACATATAGACGTTCTCTAAGGAACTACACTTTCCTTCTTCTTTCCCTCACTTTATCCTTTTAATTTAATGGACTTGGCGGTTCATGGGGTCACAAAGAGTCGGACATGACTGTGCGAATGAGCTGAATTGAACCACACTTGAGGTTTCAGATATCTTTGTTGACTCCTCCATTTTTGCCCATGATTTATTAGTTCGACGTGTGTCTATAAAAAAAGCCTATAGCATGCTGACGTATTTTGTTGAAATGAAGGAAACAGCCCTGAACAGTACGGGTGGGAATCTCTGCCACCATGGTAAAGGTCAAAACAGAAATTGTTTTGAGGGAATTGATAAGGGCTGGAGTGTGAAGGGGCTTCTGAGCTGCCGGCAATATGTTGTTTCATGGCTCCATGTTAGTTATATGGGAATGTTCACTGAGTAAAAATTCGTTAAGCTGTATACACTTAAAAACCTTTTGTTGCAGCTTGATAAAAAACGCATACACCCTGTGTGTGCAGCTTGAATTTTCACAAATGGAAGACAACCAGTAATGCAGAACGAAATGAATGGCGGAGCCTCTTAATACCCTCGAATCATGTCTTTCACTCTTTTCCGGTCACTGAGAGCCATCCTGGTTTCAAAAAGCAGAGATTGACTGTGCTCCTGCCGGTACTTGGCGAGTCATACGGTATGTCCCCTTTTGTGCCCACTTCTTTTACTCGGCGTTGGGTTTGAGAGTCATCCACACTTTTACATTGCTCATTCTCATGGTCAGATAGTATTCCATGGTATAAATGTAATACAGCTTATTCATCCATTCATGGACTGATGGACGTTTGGATCGTTTCTACTCTTTGTTACAATGAATACAGCTGCTCTGAAGATACGTGCATGTTTCTTGGTGAGCTTACTTCTGCACATCTGTTGGGTGTATTTCGAGAAATGGAATTGTTGGGTTCTAGGGTGAAACTAAGATCATGGGACCCGGTCCCATCACTTCATGGCAAATAGATGGGGAAACAATGGAAACAGTGACAGACTTTAGTTTTTTGGGCTCCCAAATCACTGCAGATGGTGACTGCAGCCATGAAATTAAAAGAAGAAAAGCTATGACCAACCTAGACAGCATATTAAAAAGTAGAGACATTACCAACAAAGGTCCATCTAATCAAAGCTATCGCTTTTCCAGTCGTCATGTATGGATGTGAGAGTTGGTCTATAAAGAAAGCTGAGCAAAGAAGAATTAATGCTTTTGAACTGTGGTGTTGGAGAAGACTCTTGAGAGTCCCTTGGACTGCAAGGAGATCCAACCAGTCCATCCTAGAGGAGATCAGTCCTGGGTGTACATTGGAAGGACTGATGTTGAAGTTGAAACTCCAATACTTTGGCCACCTCATGTGAAGAGTTGACTCATTGGAAAAGACCCTGATGCTGAGAAAGATTGAAGGTAGGAGGAGAAGGGGATGGCAGAGGATGAGTTGGTTGGATGGCATCACCGACTCAATGGACATGGGTTTGGGCGGTCTCTGGGAGTTGGTGATGGATAGGGAGGCCTGGCATGCTGTGGTTCATGGGGTCACAGAGAGTCGGACATGACTGAGCAACTGAACTGAACTGAACTGAATAGCTCAATTCGTAAAGAATCTGCCTGCAATGCAGGAGACCTGGGTTCGATCTCTGGGTTGGGAAGATCTCCTGGAGAAAGGAAAGGCTACCCACTCCAGTATTCTGGCCTGAAGAATTCCATGGACAGTAGAGTCCATGGGGTGGCAAAGAGTTGGACACGACTGAGCGACTTTCACTTTCAGTGACTGAAACGGTGGTGGACACGAAAGATGGTATGGATGGCAGGAACCTTTTGCTGTGGATGGTTAGGGTACAAAGTTACTATAAGTGGCAATTGCATCTTGAGGGTGATGAGAGCAGGTAGGAAGGAAAAATAAAGCAGCAAGTTTGGACTTTGGTGGGGGTTGACTAAAGCATTTGGGTGGACAAAGTCCAGTAGAGAGTTAAAAATACGATTCTGCAGGCTGAGAGAGAGAGATGGACTAGAGACATGTCTTTGGCGGTGGTAGACATTCTAGAGGTAATGGAAAGGACATGTGTGAATGAGGTCCCGCTCATCTCAGAAAGGATGAAAGAAAAGGGAGTTGAGGATGGCACCTAACCTTTAAATGTCAGCCCGAGAGAGAGACTAGAGCTCAAATGTGGGTTGCCTTGACGACCAAGGAAGGAGACAGTTTGAGAAAGATGGAAGCGGCCAACAGCATCAAGAATTATGAACAGTCAAGTAAGGTGAAGTCGTTCAGTCGTGTCTGACTCTTTGCGACCCCATGGACTGCAGCCTGTAGATTGTAACCAGGCTTCTCTGTCCAGGAGGTTTTCCAGGCAAGAATACTGGAGCGGGTTGCCATTTCCTTCTCCAACAGTCAAGTAAAACGAGGAACAAAAAGCAAACCAGATCTTGATAAAAGTACGTCTTAAGAGTGTGGTTGAGGTTAAAGCAGATGAAGACAGATAAAGAAGAACTGGGAGGTGAGGGAATGAACTTAATGGTGACTGCTCTTTCAAGAAGCTTCTCTCTGAAGAGGGGTGAAATGGGAGTGGACATAAAGGAGTCTAGGGCACTTCTCTATCTTTGTGTTCTGAAGCATGTAACCCTGTATCATACAGAGAGCAAGGACTCAAGGAGAGAGTGTTGGAGTAAAACATGCACTACTTCTGATCCCTTTGCTGGCTTATTTTAACAGTTTTTACTGAGTACTGAGTGTGAGATCGCCTTTTATCTAAAGATGTATTTATTTAATTTTATATTTTGGCTCTGGTGGGCCTTCGTTCCTGTGTGTGGGCTTTTCTCTAGTTGCAATGAGCGGGGGCTACTCTCTAGCTGTGGTGTGTGGGCTTCCCTGGTGGCTCAGATGGCAAAGAATCAGCCTGCCACGCAGAAGACCCAGGTTTGATCCCTGGGTCAAGAAGATCCCCTAGAGAAGGCAATGGCAATTGGCCCACTCTGATATTTTTGCGTGGAGAATCCCATGGACAGAGGAGCCTGGTGGGCTACAGTCCATGGGATTTCGAAGAGTGGGAAACAGCTGGGTGACCAGCACTTTGAATTTCACTCTTGTTGTGAAGCATTTTGCTGTTAGGCTCTAGGAGTGGGGGCTTCCGTGGTTGCAGTAGGTGGGCTCAGTCGCTACGGCTCTTAGGCCCCAGACCACAGTCTCAGTAGTTGAGACACTCAGGCTTAGGTTTTCCGTAGCACGTAGGATCTTCCTGGACCAGGGTTCGAACTCATGTCACCTGCATTGGTAGACGGGTTCTTAACCACTGGGCCGCCAAGGAAGCCAGAGATCACCGTTTAAAGATATTCTTGCCTCAATCACATAAGTTAGACTTCTGAATTTATATCCTCTAGATTCACATACACAGGAATATATTGTTAACAGCTTGTATTTAAATATTTGGTGGGACACCTAGTTCTCCTCTGGAGAAGAGCATGGAAACCCACTCCAGTATTCTTTCCTGGAGAATCCCATGGACAGAGGAGCCTGGTGGGCTACAGTCCATGGGGTCGTCCAGAGTTGGACATGACTGAAGTGACTTAGCATATGCAGTTCCCATCATCTAAAGAGGTACATTTTATACTATTATCATTGTATATTGATGCTATTACAACTGAGAAATGGCTTCAATTAAGTGGAATTTTGAAACAGCAAATGTAGAGAAAATGAAACATTGATTTAAAAAATTGACTAGAGGAAGCAGAATGCATATCAAGATGAATGCCGCTCATTTGCTTAGGAAAGCAGCGTGATTGTTCTTTTGGTTCTAAAATGTAAGCCCCTTGCCTAGGTTGAAAGGTGGAGATCAAAACAATGGGGGGGAAAACGTCTCAGCACACGAGGGCTAACCTGCATTTTCCATTGTTTCTTTCTGATCCATGGGCTTCAGGAGTCCAGGGCTAAGAAAAGAATGGACGGATTGATTCAGAGCATATAATTTCACAATGGCCGAATTTGTTTCCTTTATTGCCGAATCTCTGGTGCACACACGCAGGCCTGGTAAATAAGGAAGCTTCTCACAAGTACTTGCCCGATGAATGAAGATCTTTCTCTAGAGTAAGGAAGGGCAGGCTCTGGAATATGGAAAATTTTAATAAGGACTTCTCTATAAGATGGCTGATGGACTTTTAATGTGGTACCTGACACTCAGTTATTTGTAATTTTTTTTCCTCTGCCACCATTCCCTTCTTTTACCCAAGTCTTTGGCAAAGTGAAGCGTGTTGATTGGGTTACTGGTGCTTTAGGAAGGGAGAAGAAGGGCTTGGGGGTGGTGTTGGGGAAAAAGGCCTAGCGATGACAGCCTGTCAGGGGAGGACCCCGGACACTGTGAAAGCAGGTGGTTAAGAGCTCAGAGTAAGAGGTGACACGGACCAGGTTCTCAGGCTCAACCTCAATTCAGTTCAGTTGCTCAGGTGTGTCTGACTCTTTGCAACCCCATGGGCAGCAGCACACCAGGCCTCCCTGTCCATCACCAACTCCCGGAGTTTACCCAGACTCACATCCATCGAGTCGGTGATGCCATCCAACCATCTCATCCTCTGTCATCCCCTTCTCCTCCTGCCTTCAATCTTTCCCAGCATCAGGGTCTTTTCCAATGAGTCAACTCTTCCCATCAGATGGCCAGAGTATCGGTCCTTCCAATGAATACTCAGGACTGATCTCCTTCAGAATGGACTGGTTGGATCTCCTTGCAGTCCAAGGGACTCTCAAGAGTCTTCTCCAACACCACAGTTTGGAAGCATCAATTCTTCAGCCCTCAGCTTTCTTCACAGTCCAACTCTCACATCCATACATGACCATAGGAAAGACCATAGCCTTGACTAGACGGACCTTTGTCTACAAAGTAATATCTCTGCTTTTTAATATGCTGTCTAGGTTGGTCATAGCTTTTCTTCCAAGGAGCAAGTGTCTTAATTTCATGCCTGCAATCACCATCTGCACTGATTTTGGAGCCCAAGAAAATGAAGTCTCTCACTGTTTCCATTGTTTCCCCATCTATTTGCCATGAAGTGATGGAACCAGATGCCATCCATGATTTTAGTTTTCTGAATGTTGAGTGTTAAGCCAGCTTTTCCACTCTTCTCTTTCACTTTTCAGCAAGAGGCTCTTTAGTTCTTCTTCACTTTCTGCCATGAGAGTGGTGTCATCTGCAGACTCTGAGGGAATATTTGATAGCCATGTGAAGTTCCCGCAGAAACAGGCTGTACATTTGTTTATCTGGTTTTCCAAGGAAACAATGGGAGTGGGGAGTAATTTAACCCCTGGCTCCTTCAGTTCTTTTGTTTGTCACCATGGTGTGATGTGAGAGAAACCTGTCAGAAGGGACATAAGGGGTTCTCTGCTTCACAAGGTCTCAGAGCTCTGCCTGGTATTGAGCAACTTGGTGGAGATGCCCTGTGGATGCCTGAGACACGGGAAGCATGCCTTTCTGCTCACTGCCTGCAAAGCCCTTCCTCATGGGCATCAAGGGCAAGGTTTGCAAACCACTGAGCTCAGAACCCATTTAATACAGCTGCATTTAAAAAATTAATTTTATTTATTTTAATTGGAGGCTAATGACTTTACAATATTGTAGTGGTTTTTCCCATATATTGACATGAATCAGCCATGGGGGTACACGTGTCCCCCATCCTAAACCCCCTCCCACCTCCCTCCCCATCCCACCCCTCAGGGTCGTTCCAGTGCACCAGCCCCAAGCACCCTGTCTCATGCATTGAACCTGGACTGCCAATCTGTTTCACATATGGTAATATACATGTTCCAATGCTATTCTTTCAAATCATCCCACCCTCGCCCTCTCCAAGAGAGTCCAAAAGTCTGTTCTTTGCATCTGTGTCTCTTTTGCTGTCTCACATATAGGGTCATTGTTACCATCTTTCTAAATTCCATACATATGTGTTAATATACTGTATTGGTGTTTTTCTTTCTGACTTACTTCATTCTGTATAACAGGCTCCAGTTTCATCCACCTCATTAGAACTGATTCAAATGCGTCCTTTTTAATAGCTGAGTAATATTCCATTGTGTATATGTAGCACCGCTCTTATCCATTCATCTGCTAATGGGCATCAGGTTGCCTCAATGTCCAAGCTATTGTAAACAGCTGCATTTTGACAAGTGCTTTCTCAAGACTGTATCTTAACCTCCCCAGGCCCGCAGATTTCAACCGTTTGTGGGGAAATGAGAGTTGATGGTGAGAGAGTTTCTGGAGTTGGGAACCTGCAAGTGCTTCTTAAATCCTGTGTTGGTAGAAAAAGACACGGTGCTGCCCATTGCATTGGGCAATGTGGATACTTGGACTGGCCTTTAATTAGCTGGATGGCCTTGGGCCATGTCTGTACGCCCTCCTCATGGTGGTATCTGGCAGGGCATCAAGCACTTAGTGAGAAGCTCCGTGCAGAACCCAGGACCAGCTTTACATAAAGCTTCACGACTGGGTACAGGTAGTGGTGGTGGTGGTGGTGTTCATTCTCTCATAGCCCAGCCTCTGGTGGGACCCCCTGAGAAAGTCCTCGGAAATCCTGGGGCCGCTCAGATCTCGGGGTGAAGCTCAGTGAACTGAGGGACATCCATGGTCACACCCAGCAGCAACAGTCTTGCTGTGGATGTAGACATGTTGACCTGCCTGCATAGAAGCTACTCCTTTAGCTGAGGGACTCCTGGGCTGGGACCTCGTCCACGTTATTTATTAAAACTTTTATCTCAGAGTACGGCCGATTAACAGTGTTGTGATCGTTTCAGATGCACAGCAAAGGGACTCAGCCACACGTACACATGTACCCATTCTCCCCCAGACTCCTCTGCCCATCTCAGATGATATAACCACATTGAGCTGAGTTCCCTGTGCTACACGGTAGGTCCTTGTTGGTTATCCAGTTATTAAAAAATAATTTTATTTATTTATTTTTGGCTGTCCTGAGTCTTCATCGCTGCACAGGGGCTTTCCTCTAGTTGTGGAGAGCAGGGACTACTCTCTAGGTGCGGCAAGCGGGCTTCTCATTGTGATGGCTCCTCTTGTGTCCGAGCACGCACTCTAAGGTGCGAAGGCTTCAGTAGTTGGGTCACGTGGGCTCAGTAGTTGGGACACGTGGGCTCGGTAATTTCTCAGCATGTGGCATCTCCCCGGATCAGGGATTGAACCCAAGTCTCCTGCACTAACAGGTGGATTCTTTACCCCTAAGCCACCAGGGAAGCCCTCATTATCCGCCTTAAATATAGTGGTGTGTGACTGTCAATCCCAGACCCCTCCCTGTCCACCTCCGTACTTACCAGGTAGGTGGAAGTGGATGATGTCAGCTCACCCGAAACATCGGGCAAGTCCTTTAACCAAAAATGTGAGGAATGGGGTGGGCCAACCAAGGTTTTTATTGTCCTGTTTAGAATTCTTCAGGACAAGGATCGCACAAATTCCGTTCATTATCTGAGGCTCTGTGGGGCAGGAAGTCAACAGTAACATTCGTTTTGGTCATCCTAAGAGTGTTGTTTTCTGTGCTGTGGGAATGTGTGCGCTCCGTCACTCAGTCGTGTGCAACTCTTTGTGACCCCACGGACTGTAGCCCGCCGGGCTCCTCCGTCCATGGGATTCTCCAGGCAAGAACACTGGAGTGGGTGGCCATGCCCTTCTCCAGGGGACCTTCCCCACCCAGGGATCAAACCTGTGTATCTTGTACCTCCTGCACTGGCAGATGGATTCTTTACCAATGGGACCACGTGGAGCTCCAGAGGTGGGTTTTACACAAGGAAGTACAACAAATGACTTTTGCTGATATAAGAGAGATTTTTCTTAGTGCATCTGAAGAAAATTGAATACGTGAGTGTTGGCCTTTATATCAGACCTTATGTAAAATTTTGTTCCTTAAGCAATCAATCAAGTGGAAGAAGAAAGAAAAGAAAACAAAATCTAGCTTCTGTCAGATTGAAAGACAATAAAATGGCAGTAAAGATCTAGAGATACACAAACAATAGCAAAACTGATGGGCTGCCGTCTGTGGGGTCGCACAGAGTCGGACACGACTGAAGCTACTTAGCAGCAGCAGCAGCAAAACGCAGCTAGAAAGTTCCATAGCCACAAGCTAAAATTTAGAAGTCCGTAACATTTACCTCAAAATATTTTATAACTACAGTTGTCATTTCCTCTCTGGTCTTTGGGTTATTTAGGTGTATGTTGCCAGGTTTAAAAATATCTGAAGATAATTAAATTTATCTTGACTTGTGATGGATCTCTGTTTTAATTGCATTGTAGTCTGAGAACGTCTCCTGTGTGATTCCAGTTGCTTTCGAGTTGTTTTACGGCCCAGCGTAGGGTGGCCATATCCTGGTGAATGTTCGAAATGCTCTTGAAAGAAATATGTATTATCCAGTTGTCTTTGGCACTTGTCTTCGATAAATGTCAGTTCAGTCAGTTTGGTTAAGAATGCTGTTCAATATTTTACCTTAATAGAGAAAAATGTAGAATGCTCAGGCATTCTTCAAAGGTAATTCACATGACAAGTAAGAATAATTGGATAATATTCTAGTCACACAAAAACACCTGCTCTTTCATTAATGCCAAACTCAACCCAAATTTTTAGTATTGAGGTAAGAAATAAGGATATTTGATTCAGGTCATCTGAACTGACCACAAATAAATTGAACTTCGAAGGCAATGGCACCCCACTCCAGTACTCTTGCCTGGAAAATCCCATGGATGGAGGAGCCTGAAAGGCTGCAGTCCATGGGGTCGCTAAGAGTCGGACACGACTGAGCGACTTCACCTTGACTTTTCACTTTCATGCATCGGAGAAGGAAATGGCAACCCACTCCAGTGTTCTTGCCTGGAGAATCCCAGGGACGGGGGAGCCTGGTGGGCTGCCGTCTATGGGGTTGCACAGAGTCGGACACGACTGAAGCGACTTAGCAGCAGCTGCAAATTGAACTTCTAGTTTACTTTTAAATTACAGTGAGACTATGATTTTATACTTTACAGATGAAAACAGCTATTCTAAGATCACCAAATACTGGTAAATAAATATCTTTTTTTTTTGGTCAAACAGATAAAAGGGTAATATTTGCATAAGAATATGTTCTGCACTTGGCATACAGAGACAGTCTACTGCTCCGTTAATAGGCTGCTCCTGGACCGGTGTAGAATATGACACAGTTTTCAATACTCTGATGTTACTAGCTTTCAACTGTATGAAGTAGTCAAGAACACTAGATATGTGTTGTTAATGCTGACCTAAGCCTGCTGGTAAAACAATCCATACTTTTGCCTCCATCTTCTCAAATAATAGTTTTAGTTGAATTTTAAAATTGTACCAGACGCTTTGATAAACACTGTTTCCTTCTCATTCATTTGCATAGTTGCTGTCCTCTGCTGTAGCATTTGGAGAAGGCAATGGCACCCCACTCCAGTACTCTTGCCTGGAAAATCCCGTGGATGGAGGAGCCTGGTTGGCTGCAGTCCATGGGGTCGCTGAGGGTCGGACACGACTGAGCGACTTCACTTTCGCTTTTCATTTTCATGCATTGGAGAAGGAAATGGCAACCCATTCCAGTGTTCTTGCCTGGAGAATCCCAGGGACGGTGGAGCCTGGTGGGCTGCCATCTATGGGGTCACACAGAGTCGGACACGACTGAAGCGACTTAGCAGCAGCAGCAGCTGTAGCATTAGAAATATGCACGTAGCTTGGGTTCCTTCACTCTGTTCTGTGTAACTTTCAGTTCAGTTCAGTCGCTTAGTATTCATGTCCGACTCTGCGACCCCATGGACTGCAGCACACCAGGCCTTCCTGTCCATGACCAACTTCCAGAGCTTACACAAACCCATGTCGATCTAGTCGGTGATGCCATCCAACCACCTCATCTTCTGTCGTCCCCTTCTCCTCCTGCCTTCAGTCTTTCCCAGCACCAGGGTCTTTTCCGATGAGTCTGTTCTTTGCATCAGGTGGCCAAAGGATTGCAGTTTCAGCTTCAACATCAGTCCTTTCAATGAGCATTCAGGACTGACCTCCTTTAGGAAGGACTGGTTGAATCTCCTTGCAGTCTGAGGGACTCTCCAACACCACAGTTCAAAAGCATCATTAGGAAGGACTGGCTGAATCTCCTTGCAGTCAGAGGGACTCTCCAACACCACAGTTCAAAAGCATCAATTCTTGGGCGCTCAGCTTTCTTTATAGTCCAACTTACACGTCCGTACATGACTACTGGAAAAACCATAGCCTTGACTAGACAGACCTCTGTTGGCAAAAAGGACCTTTGTTGACCTTCGTATGACTTTGCAGCATGTACTTTGGCATCAACCCTTTACACATACCAGTTTTCCGTCACGGTAGCTCAATGGACGTGCGTTTGAGCAAACTCCAGGAGATAGTGAAGGACAGGGGACTAGGGTGCTGCAGCCCACGGGCCAGCTAAGAGTTGGACACAACTTCTCGGCCAAACAACAACAAAGAAAGTCGGACTCTTTATGACCCGGGTGCTTTCCCTAAGGGGTCCTTTGCCTAGGCATCACTCAGACCAAGGTCATGCTGTAAAGAAGACACTTCTAGCTCCATCTGTCCATCCTGATGCATATATACCTACTGCCCCATCCTTACAGAAAGAGTTCAGTTGAAACTTGTGATGCCCATTCTTTATCTTTGAGCTACACAAAGGTGTGCTGGAGTCACAAGAAACCCCACTGCCTGAAGAAAAACAATGCACTTTTAGTCCCAGAGAACAAGCAGCTCCTTTGCGCGCTTGCCTTTGCAGTCGGTTGGAATTGCATTTGGAATCTGAAGGAGGATGGAGCTCCCGGACATTGTCCAGCTCTCTGTTTATCTCATGGCAGTGGCATTTTTCAAAGTCAGAAGCTCATTTACTCTGGAAGGCTTTCTAATTGACTGTGACATGTTGAGCATGTTTATCAGAGCCCAGGGTGTTTAACACGTTGGAAATAAATAACTTACCATGTCCCTGCTATTTAACCTTTATACATGGTCAGGTCACTGAAGAGCTTGTTCCAGCCAAGAGGGGTTCAGTCGTGTCCGACTCTTTGCGACCCCGTGGACTGTAGCCCACCAGGCTCCTCTGTCCATGGGATTCTCCAGGCAAGAATACTGGAGTGGGTTGCCATGCCCTCCTCCAGGGGATCTTCCTGAACCAGGGATCACCTTTCTCCCCAAACCATCTCCTGCATTGCAGTCAGATTCTTTGTGTCTGACTCCCAGGGAAGCCACTTTTACAACAAACTGAAATATTTAACACATTACATGGCAGTGCAGTGAAGTATCATTGCACTCGGTGGGTTGCCCCGGGATACTTCTGGATTTTTATGGAGGACTCTTTTATAGGCTTATTGATTGGAGAGTTTTACTGCATTTGATGGGGAAGGGGAAAGTGAAAGTCGCTCAGTTGTGTCTGACTCTTGACGACCCCATGGACTATACAGTCCATGAAATTCTCTAGGGCTGAATGCTGAAGTGGGTAGCCTTCCCCTTCTCTAGGGGATCTTCCCAACCCAGGAATCAAACCGAGGTCTCTGGCATTTGAAGCAGATTATTTCCTAGCTGAGCCACAAATGAAGCCCAAGAATACTGGACTGGGTACCCTATCCCTTCTCCAGGGGATCTTCCCAACCCAGGTATCAAACTGAGGTCTCCTGCATTGCAGGCAGATTCTTTACCAGCTAAGCCCTTGTGGGGAAGGAGGGAGCCTGACAAATAGCTTGAACAATGTAGCATGATCATCCACCCAAATAACTAAAAAAAGAAAGAATTGTCTAAAGCTAGAGTTACACAGTTTTACACATAAAGGAAAAATTTCCCCTACAATGTTAGTATACATTAGATTTTTCCAGATTATAATGCTTACTCCTTGGAAGGAAAGTTATGACCAACCTAGATAGCATATTAAAAAGCAGAGATATTACTTTGCCAACAAAGTCAAGGCTATAGTTTTTCCAGTGGTCACGTATGGATGTGAGAGTTGGACTGTGAAGAAAGCTGAGCGCAGAAGAATTGATGTTTTTGAACTGTGTTGTTGGATAAGACTCTTGAGAGTCCTTTGGACTGCAAGGAGATCCAACCAGTCCATCCTAAAGGAGATCAGTCCTGGGTGTTCATTGGAAGGACTAATGTTAAAGCTGAAACTCCAATACTTTGGCCACCTGATGCAAAGAGCTGATTCATTGGAAAAGACCCTGAGGCTGGGAAAGATTGAGGGGAGGAGAAGAAGGGAACGACAGAGGATGAGCTGGCTGGGTGGCATCACCGACTCGATGGACATGAGTTTTGAGTGAACTCCGGGCATTGGTGATGGACAGGGAGGCCTGGCGTGCTGCAGTTCATGGGATCACAAAGAGTTGGAATCCCAGAGTTGGACAGGACTGAGCGACTGAACTGAACTGACTGAATGCTTATGTAATTTGAAGATAGACTTGCACATTGTTTTCTTCATAATTTTAAAAGACAGTTTCACCATTTTGGGAAATCACATCGACGAGAGCAGTGTCACTCATGGTGTCTGAGTTGCTCTTTGCCAAGTCACTTCAGTCGTGTCCGACTCTGTGCGACCCCATAGATGGCAGCCCACCAGGCTTCCCCGTCCCTGGGAGTCTCCAGGCAAGAATACTGGAGTGGGTTGCCATTTCCTTCTCCAATGCATGAAAGTGAAAAGTGAAAGTGAAGTCGCTCAGTCATGTCTGACTCTTAGCGACCCCATGGACTGCAGCCCACCAGGCTTCTCTGTCCATGGGATTTTCAGGGCAAGAGTACTGGAGTGGGGTGCCATTGCCTTCTCCGCTCTTTATATGATCTCATATAATTCCTATTACTTTATAGTCACTTGAAAGAGAGCTCTTTTTGATTTCTGAATTTCCTTCCCTGTAGTGAGCTGCAGCCGTGCAGGGAGACAAGTGCCCCAGAAATGCCCTTGGAGTTAAGAAATAATAATGGATACACTATTGTTCAGTCACTCAGTCGTCTCCAACTCTTTGCAACCCCACGGACTGCAGCACACCAGGCCTCCCTGTCCATCACCAACTCCCAGAGCTTACACAAACTTAGGTCCATCGAGTCAGTGATGCCATTCAACCGTCTCACCCTCTGTCGTCCCCTTCTCCTCCTGCCCTCAATCTTTCCCAGCATCAGGGTCTTTTCTAATGAGTCAGCTCTTCTCATCAAGTGGCCAAAGTACTGGAGCTTCAGCGTCAGTCCTTCCAATGAATATTCAGGGTTGATTTCCTTTAGGACTGACTGGCTTGATCTCCTTGTTGTCTAAGGACTTTCTATGGATACACAGAGAGATTCCATAAAGACATTGGCTCATCTAATATAGACACACTAGTGTCGTCTACCCACAATTCAGAAAGGTGCTGACCTCTGTTATGCAAATTATGAATCCGTTCCTATACTCTGAGAAAACAGTAACAACCCAAACCCCTCACAGGTCAGAAGCACCTGCTGAGGTGTCTCTGTGGAGCAGAGCAATCATGTGCAATCTTATCTTTCAGGAACATACAGCCAGAGCATTCAGGACTCCTCAGAAATACCACTTAGTAAAAGTACTCAAATCGAAGTACTGTGCAATTTGGGTTTTTTCTTTATATTTTCTTCTACTTTGCAGAGCTGTCTTAAGATAAAAAGGTCCGTTTCTTACAGTTTTATTTGGTTCAGTGTAGTCAGTGCATGACACACAGACTTATGTGAAACTGTCCCTAAGCTTGTGATATAGCTTGAGAGGGGGGTGGGGGGAGGATATGACCTCCCTAACAACCATAGGGGAAAAGTTGGCTTAAAGCTCAACATTCAGAAAACTAAGATCATGGCCTCTGGTCCCATCACTTCATGGCAAATAGATGAGGAAACAGTGGAAACACTGACAGACTTTATTTGGGGGGGCTCCAAAATCACTGCAGATGGTGACTGCAGCCATGAAATTAAAAGACGCTTACTCCTTGGAAGAAATGTTATGACCAACCTAGACAGCATATTAAAGAACAGAGACATTGCTTTGCCAACAAAGGTCTGTCTAGTCAAGGCTATGGTTTTCCCAGTAGTCATGTATGGGTATGAGAGTTGGACTATAAAGAAAGCTGAGCGCTGAAGAATTGATGCTTTTAAACTGTGGTGTAGGAGAAGACTCTTGAGAGTCCCTTGGACTGCAAGGAGATCCAACCAGTCCATCCTACAGGAAATCAACCCTGAATATCCATTGGAAGGACTGATGCTGAAGCTGAAGCTCCAATCTTTTGGTCACCTGATGTGAAGAACTGATTCATTAGAAAAGACCCTGACGCTGGGAAAGATTGAATGCAGAAGGAGAAGGGGATGACAGAGGATGAGATGGTTGGACGGCATCATCGACTCGATGGACATGCATTTGAGCAAGCTCTGGGAGTTGGTGATGGCCTGGGAGGCCTGGCATGCTGCAGTCCATGGGGTCACAAAGAGTCGGACACGACTGAGCAATCGAACTGAACTGAACAACCATAATGTAAGGCGAACTTCTCATGACAGAGAGTAGCCCCACGTGGGTTAAAAGGAGAGGGAGAGTGTCTTACGCAGTTAAAAGCACCAGTGGACAGTGAACTGAAGGTGAAAGATTTGGAGTGAGTTTGAAATCTGGACAGCATTTTGGCAGCCTGGGATGAAACATTATAATATAAAGGACATATGAGGGGCAAGTGTGGCTTTCCTGGAGATTAGTCCAATAAAAGAGGAACTGTGTGACAGAGTTTAAATGTGTTTGAGGTCCTAATGTGGAGGTCATTGGGAGTTGGTATTTTGAAAACGCTGGTCTCCCTTCCAGTCTGTGATATTTGTGTGTGACGACAGAGGATGAGATGGTTGGATGGCATCACCGACTCAATGGACATGAGTTTGAGCAAGCTCTGGGAGTTGATGATGGACAGGGAGGCCTGGCGTGCTATGGTCCATGGGGTCACAAAGAGTCGGACACGACTGAGCGATTGAACAAACAACCAGCAGCCCATGGAGAGTCCACACGGCTGAGCAGAGCAGTGTTCGGTGGTCTTCAGATGGTGCTTCCGTGCATTCATCCCCCTGTGGTCTTCAGCCTCCCAAGGTCCCAGAAAGGATGCATCGTGGGTTACACATCCAGGATGAAGAAGCATTCCTCTCCCAAGCCAGAGACAAAGAGCCTTTGTCAGCTCCCTTAGAAGTGAGCAGCTCAAGTCATCACTCCGGTTGGCTGTTTTCCCTTTCTTAAAAAAACCACGGGCCATCACAACTCTCATTTAGCATGCACCATGGAGAAATGGTTGATTTTTCAATAATAAGCTCATTTAAGGAGGGAAGGCAATGGCACCCCACCCCAGTACTTTTGCCTGGAAGATCCCGTGGACGGAGGATCCTGTTAGGCTCCAGTCCATGGGGTCGCTAGGAGTCGGACGCGACTGAGCGACTTCACTTTCACTTTTCACTTTCATGCATTGGAGAAGGAAATGGCGACCCACTCCAGTATTCTTGCCTGGAGAATCCCAGGGACGGGGAAGCCTGGTGAGCTTCCGTCTATGGGGTCGCACAGAGTCGGACACGACTGAAGCGACTTGGCAGCAGCAGGAGCAGCTACAATATTAACTCTCTAAATCCTGTCCTGTGTCACTGTGAATCTCTGTGACCAGGCTGGCTGTGTGAGGGCTGTGGTAGCCCGTTCCAGATCGGTCTATGCTAGAGTTTTATGTCCTCTTTGCTCTGCAGATATTAACTTACCCAGTTTTTTTATTCTGTCTGTGAGGATGGACTAGTCACCATGGAGCTGAGAAGTGTGGCATGTTCCGTTACTCAGGAAAACCCCCAGTCATGCAATTGTTCTCGATAGATATGCCCCTTGACAACCTAAGCGAGTATGAATAATAAGGCCTGTAAGTTTGGAGCTCAGATAGACCTCAGATGTTCCTCTGAGCTACCACATTCAAGCCTGGTCCAAGTGCCATTTTGCTTTGAGCTTGTCTGTGGTGGATGTGTCCGTCTCTGCTTTAGTTGCTGGTTTTAAAGGCAGCAATGCTCATAAGATGGACCTATGCTGGGCTTCCCTGGTGGCTCAGAAGGTAAAGACTCTGCCTGCAGTGCGGGAGACCCCAGGTTTGATCCCCGGGTCAGGAAGATCCCCTGGAGGAGGAATTGGCAACCCACTGCAGTACTCTTGCCTGGAGAATCCCATGGACCGAGGACCCTGGCTGGATAGAGTCCGGGGGGTTCGCAGAGTTGGACACCAGTGAGCAACTGACAGACACAGATGTGTGCTGTTGCAGAGAAGTCATTACCCCTGAAGTTCCCTCCAGGACACACTGGTGGCTTCAGTCTCCTGCTCCAAACGTGATAGGCACATGCGCTGTTTACTTGGAAGTTGGCAGATATTTTCTCTGCAAATGCAGAGTAATGTCAAGTCTCTTCAGTGTAGTGCTTTAGAGACACACAGACAACACCCTGGGGTCTCCAGTTTCATGAACATGGGGGGCTCAGCATACCTGGAATCAAGTCGCCTATGCCTGGGGAGATGCCTCATGGAAGGGGCGAACCAACAGCCATCATGCCCTAGAACTGTGTCTCCAGAGACAAGCAAGTTTCCCCAGCTCCTTTCTTTGCCTGTCCTGCCCTTGACTTCACCCACCTGCTGAATTTTCCTTTCACTCCACATGGCGCACAAGGGCAAAAAGACTAGAATCAGGAGGAAGCGATTCAGAGCCTAGAGTGCCTACTTTAAAGTGGGGCAGTTCTCTGGAGGTCCCGTGGTTAAGAATCTGCTTTGCAATGCAGGAGAATAACAGGTTTGATCCCTGGTCGGAGAACTAAGATCCCACATGCTGTGGGGCAGCTAAGCTCACAAAAGATCCCAAATGAGGCAGTGACGGTCCACACACCCAAATGAATGAATATTTTTTTTAAAAAATGAAGGAGGCTGGTTGGGACAAAGAGAAGCTTCTGTGGATAACATGTCCTGACTTAAGTGTCTTCAGTTGACGCTCCCCTTGGGGCTCAGCTGGTAAAGAATCTGCCTGCAATGCGGGAGACCGGGGTTTGATCCCTGGGTCAGGAAGATCTCCTGGAGGAGGGAAAGGCTACCCACTCCAGTGTTCTGGCCTGGAGAATTCCATGGACTGTGCAATCCATGGGGTCACAAAGAGTCAGATGCAACTGAATAACTTCACTTTCTGTCCATGCTGGGTTAGTAGAGCTGCTTGGTCTCCTCTGCACACTCACTGCTAGGGAATCTCGGGGTGACCCAGGGATCTGCCTGGTAACAGAGCCCCCAGGTGACCCCGTATGCACCCGGTTGACAAGTGCTGCTCTGTGAGTCTGGACCAAATGCTGCCTCCTGGATCCATGTCCTCCAAGGACTCTGCCCATGCGTGGTGAGCGACTTCCTTGCCTAGTTACAAATTTTGCTTTAAATTCCCTTTCATTCAGATGATATCGTGGGGACATATGTTCTCCTGATAGTGAAGAATGATCCAAATAAAAGAAAAACCCCGCTGAGATATTTTATTGCATAAATCTGATTCATCTCTATAGAAGAAAAATTTTTTAAAAGATTTGACAAACTGCATTGCTGGAACTCTGCCTGGCTAAGCCATCAATTTTCCTATGGAGAAGAATCACACTTTTCCTCCTAGCTACCTTTTGGAGGGAAAAAATAAAGGAAAGAAATGCTTAGAGAGCCTCTGTGGCAACTGATGATTCAGTGGTAAAGAACCCATCTGCTATTGCAGGCTATGCAGGTTCGATCCCTGGGTCGGGAAGATCCCCTGGAGGAGGAAATGGCAACCTGGTCCAGTATTCTTGCCTGGAGAATCCCCTGGACAGAGGAACCTGGCAGGCTACAGTCTATGGGGTCACAAAGAGTCAGACATGACTTGGCATCGAAACAACAGATCTTTGTTAAAATTATAAGCCCAGCCAAGTGTGTCTTGGTTGAAAGTTGTGGCAGACGACAAAAGCTATGCTATCATTTCAGCTTCCATTTTCAGACCTTGCTTTACTGTTGTTTGTAAGGCAGGGGTTGTGGAATCAACCCTGTGAGCTGAGTAGAGACCAGGGCTCACCAGGGGTTGCCTGATGGAAGATACAGCCTGGGTAGTGTTCCTGCTATGCTGGTGGCCCTTCAGTAATCCTTGACTGTCTTCCTTGTCTTACACGACCTAGCTAGTCTTTGCTCTCTGTAAACGAAGGGTGGTGTCTGACTTGTTAGTCCTTGCCTCAGGTATAGGTACAGTCTGCAAAATGCCAGCCCACGAATGGGGGCTTCGTGTGGCCTTGCAGAAGGACTGGGCGCATTATTGGGTAGGATGGAACCACCCAGGCTGGGACGGCCCGCCGCTGAGCTTTATCACAGAGCCTACTGTGTGCCCGAGGCATCGGCCTGTTTTTCCCTCCTCGCCTCTGAGCAGACCTGGAACGTAGACCTCTCCACTTGGCAGAAAATGACCCTCTCACAAGCTGGCCTGGCTGGCTCTGAGTCGAATTAGGACTCGGACCCAATTTGCTCAGACCCACTCTGAGATTTCACTGCCTTTTGCTCCCAGAAATGGGAAAACAATGGTCTGACTTCCTGACATCAAGAGAGTTGTTTTTTTTTTTCCTTGAGCTTTTTAAAAAAACGCAGTAGGACACACATACACTAAAAATTTGCCATGTTCATCATCATAAAGTGAACAGTTCAGCGGCATTTAGTACATTCATGGGACTGTGCAACCACCTCCCATTCCAGAGCGTTTTCCTCACTTAAAAATGAAAGGCTGTCTCCGTTAAGCCTTCACTCTCCATTACCTCCCAGCCCAGCCCAGATTAGCACTAAGCTACTTTGTGTCTAGATAAATCACTACCTATTGTGGATAATGCTTCATATGAATGGGATCACACAATTAGTTATGTGAATTTGTGACTGGCTTCTTTTACTTACTGTAGTGCTTTTGACATTTACGTGTGCTACCGTGCATATCAGTACTTCATTCCTCTTCATGACCAACTAACTTGCTTTTGTGTGGATGGACCACAGTTTCTTTATCTCTTCATCTCTTGGTAAATCGTTCCCTTGTCCCCACTGTGAATAACACTGGACCAAACATTCATGTACATGTATCCGATTTTTAAAAAAAAAAAAATTATTGGGGTATAATTGATTGACAATGTCGTGTTCGTTTCAGAGATGTAGCAGAGTGAGTCAGGCCCCATCCTCCAGCCTTGGAGCCAGCAATGACTGGCTCAGAGTCTGTCTCTCATTCTGTGATTTTGTATGACTGTGCTACTCCTTTTCTGGAATCAGAGCCCCCTTTCTGCCACCCCCTGGAAAGATACTTGTGTTGATGTTGAGAATCTTTAGTTGTAGCATCTTCTTCTTCAGTTGCTCAGTTGTGTCCAGCTCTTTGCGACCCCCTGGACTGTAAGCCCACCAGGCTCCTCTGTCCATGGGGATTCTCCAGGCAAGCATACTAGAGTGGGTTGCCATTTCCTTCTCCAAGCTGGAGCATGTGAACTCTTAATTGCCACTTACCAGGGATTGAACCCTGGCCCCCTGCATTGGGAGTGTGGAGTCTCAGCTTCTGGACCACAAGGGAAGTCCCATCTCCACGTTCTTAATCACATCTTCAGAGTTCCTCTTGCTGTGTCACGAAACATATTTGGACTTCCCTGGCGGTAGAGCAGTAAAGGATCCACCTGCCAGTGCAGGAGGTGCAGGTTCGATCCCTGGGTCAGGAAGCTCCCCTGGAAAAGGAAATGGAAAACCACTCCAGTGCTCTTGTCTGGAGAATTCCACGGACACAGGAGCCTGGCATGGGGTTGCAAAGAGTCGGACATGACTGAGCGAGTGAGCACACACAGGAAACATATTTACAGGGTCTGGAGATCAGGGCATTTGGGATCCCTTTTTCTGCCAACCTCTGTAACCTCTTGTGAGCCCTGGGTCAAGTACAGATCCTCACCTTGGAGAAACAACACAAAGAATGCCTCCTGGTGTTATTGTCTTGGCCGAATCTAGATCTGCGAGCCGCGTGACCTAGTGTTCTCTGAGAGCTTTCTTCATCTACTAAAGGAGCCACTGCTCTGGTTGCCCACCGTCTGTAACTCCAGAAAGATGCTGTCTCTCCCGCCGAGGTCCATGAAGCCGCTGCTGGTGGTTTGTATGCGTGGAGTTTGGCGAGAATGAATCACAGCCCGCTACTCTTCAGGCAGAATCACGTTAAACGTTGTCCGTATCAAGTATGGATTGAAAAGAGCTATTTTATGTTACACAGTATAGGAAAATAGATTCCGTGTCTCGGAGCGCGGAACAATGGCTCTTGATCACAGGTATTGAGGTGCCTTGCTAAGTATTGCATCTTGTATTTTGTGGTACTCAATTTGATAAATGCATTTCCAGAGGGATTTAGTTTAAACATGAATTCATCAAGGCCGAGAATGGTCAGGGAAAGACTCCAGGGTATACACCCAGGAATTCCAGATTTGCATTTACCTTGTAATGGGTCTCCTTGCAAAAAGCTATTTAAAAAGTGAAATTGAATAATATTTTTTACAAAATGGTACGGTGACGCAAACAACATAAGAAATGGACAACAAGCAATGGGGGAAAGGGAGGCTTTTGTGTCTGTGGTTAATTGAAATAAGTGGAATGTTCAAAATAAAAAGGAAAAACAAGCAACAAAATAAAAAAAAAAAAAAAAAAAAAAGGAGGCACCGGCTCTTTGCTTTGATTCTCTGAGAAAACCTTCCCACGGATGAACGTCGACAGGAAATGTCTCTCATGTATAAAAATGCAAGTCCCCCAAGACGGTCCTTGGAAAGAATCTACTTACCAGACACCTGGCGAAAGCAGCCGCTAGAATGTTAGTGAATCAGGAGAAGGGAGAGCCAGACTTTGCCAATGCAGACGAGGGGAGTGCGCATGAGGAAGCATGCCCAGTCTGTGTCGGACCTCTAGAAGTGAATCCCGAGGATGTCTGGCTTGCCAGTCCCTCCCTTTTTCTACAGTTACTGGAAAACGGAGAGCATCCTTAGTCACAGATGCCTAGACGACGGGGCTCTGTGTTCTGAGCAGGACTGCAGTCTGTTGTCTTAGCTGTGACATCCTCTGAGCTGCTTCCTTGCCTCCCCCGCCCCCACCCCCGCTTGGGGTGTTTAGCAGAAAGCTAAACTGGGGTGATGAACAGCTGACATTTCCATTGCAGTTGAGGGGGAGAAGCCCACCTTGCCGGGCCCTGCTTGACTTTTTGCATGACTTGAACGCTCTTTGTCAATACCTGACTATAGCAAGGTTCACTCAAACCCTTTGTCCATCTCAGATCCAGTGCGGTGTCTTGCCTTTTCAGACCCGTCAGTCTCTCTGGGGTTTTGCCCCCCTGTCCTGGGCCCAGCTGGACCTGTGTGGTTTTCTGTCTGCTGTCTTTACCGGATCCATGCTACACGTCTCCTCAGTCCTCTGAGACTTCCTGCTCCCTCCCACCTCCACCATTTCCTTTTTTTCCCCACTCACAGGCTTGCAGTGTCTCTATCTCACTTTGGTATTAGGCGAGTTCCCATCCACCCGCCCACCCCCAGTACTCAGCAGAGATGTCTCGGTGAGTTTAGGAAAGGGCTGCTGCTCCTGCAGCTAAATCACTTCAGTCATGTCCAACTCTGTGCGACCCCAGAGACGGGGGGACTCTCTAAAGCCCTGTTGCCCAGACAGGCATGCCCCGGTGCCTCTCAGCATGTGTGCGTACCAGTGCTAACGGACCAGTCAGGGGCGCCTCCTCAATGCAGGTGACAGAGCCCCTGTCCTCACAGAAATTCCAGCCTTGGTGGGGGAGACCGGCAAACAGCCCAATTCGTGGAGGAACGTACACCACGTGTTGCTGGAAGGCCGTGAGGGCGGTAGGGAAGACGGGCTTGGGCAACGGCACATTTCATCCCGTGACAAGGGCAGGCCCCACTGACAAGTGCCGTTCGAGGAAAGACTTGGAAAAAAATCAGTTTTCCGTGGGGCCTCCTGGGTATCACAGGGCCACTTGGAGAGAAAAAAGAAAATCTGATCATGGGTGTCGCCGGACGACATAGGACATCACGATTTGATTTCTCACCCTGTCCAAGGAGAGACCTTCATTCTTCGATACTGGCGCCAGTCCTTACCCACACCAGAGCCGGGCAGGAACCACGGGTGCATTTGTTCACTGGGTCCCTCTATGTGGGCCCCCAGGTTTCCACAGGGTCTTCGTTCTATCTGCCATCTCCCTGGAAGCCAGGCATCTGTGCTGACTCTGGACGTGCTTGGAGACTCTTGCCCAGGACTTGCTCTTCACCGTTATTGTCCTTTTTTGAGTCCCTGGGGGGGACATCCTCATGGTTTCTGTTTCCCAAGTAAAACTACACCATTGAACAGAACTGGATTGTATTTTTGTCCAGCATTTGTACACGATCCCTCGGGACAGTGTCTCACGTTCAGTTTCCCTGTTGTCAGACGTGGAAGTGAAGACGTAACCCATGTCGTTCGAAAAAAATCATGGGCTGCCTGGTAGAAACTTCTAGGCTGTCCGGCCACAGACTTGTGAGCCAGAAGCCTAGACTGTCTCCCCTGGGAAATTCAGTCTCCTGAAACGAGGCTCATCTATGGAGAGATGGGCTTCCCAGGTGGCCCTAGTGGTAACAAACCCGTCCTGCCAGGGCCGGAGACGCAAGAGACATGGGTTCGATCCCTGGGTTGGGAAGATCCCCTGGAGGCGGACTTTGGCAACCCACTTCAGTATTCTTGCCTGGAGAATCTCGTGGACAGAGGAGCCTAGTGGGCTACAGTCCATAGGGCTGCAAAGAGTTGGACAGAACTCTTATATGTATACAAGCAGATACTCTTTAATAATCTCACCTCCTGTGGCCGACTGTCCCTAAATGAATGGGTGAAATTAGTTTGCGCTCAAAACTTGCCTTGGAAAATTGTGTATTTTTGGATGAAGGTATTTTCCATGCATTTTCTTGCCTAGCTAAGCCAAGCCATCTAAAAGCAGCTGAGTCCAATAATGATACGGTCAAGGTTGCAATCACACGAAGAAAAATGAAAGGCTTTTTCATTTCGGTCAAATATTTGTTGAAAAGTTATTCAATTTTTGCAGATCTCTGCCAAAGGAAAAATAGCACTTCAGCCCTAAAACCCCAATCATCTAATCACAATATAAAGTTTTTAAAGAATGCTCTGCTCTTTGGAACAGACCGCTAGGATTAAAATGACCTTAAAGCATAAACTCATTTTAGCAAATGTGTGCCTTTTTATCATTCCGCTGAGCGATGGGTGGAGGTCAGTGGCAGCTGAGCCAGGCTCCCAAATTAACTTGACTTCTACTTTTCATGACGGTATGAAAGCAGAGAGGACCCTCTTTACATTCCTGATTGCTGTTTGAATTGATCATCATGGGCTGAATTCTTAACACCGCACCATGTCTCTTTGGAGGACTTTCTTGCTCCTAGAAGTCTCCCGCTTGCTGCCAAGACCACCATCCCCACCCAATATTTTTTGGCTTCATGGGAGAAGGAACTCCATTTGCTGCAAAGTTTTTTTTTTTTTTGGTACCTGCAGGGAATTGAAGGATAAATGTGAGGGCTCGGAAGAGGAGACCTCGTCACCTTTAGCTTCTATGATTCATCTTCAGTTTTAATTCACACCAAAGCAGAATTATGATCACTGGGCATTTCTCAGTGTTTTGCAGAGAAACATTAATAAACATGCATGCAGCATGTCCCGTTTTCATAAAAATGGAGTAATTGTCTTCCTGCACCCTCTCTCTGTTCTTACTGCCCATGGAATGAAGCTGGTCCTCAGAGCACTGCCTCTTGTCAGCAGCGTGTTTGCTTTCAGAAGTCAGAATTGGACAGGTATAGGACCTCCGAGAGCTGGTGATGGATAGGGAGGCCTGGCGTGCTGCAGTTCATGGGGTCGCAAAGAGTCGGACACGACTGAGTGACTGATCTGATCTGATCTGAGGACTACATGATCCATGGTCCCTCTCGGC
Organism: Tragelaphus eurycerus; assembly: GCA_935064755.1. Taxonomy (NCBI): domain Eukaryota; kingdom Metazoa; phylum Chordata; class Mammalia; order Artiodactyla; family Bovidae; genus Tragelaphus; species Tragelaphus eurycerus. Next base: position 790,211 of record CAKXYN010000102.1, read on the forward strand.
CAAGTGGGAGTCTAAAGACAGATGACCTTGAACTTACAGTCCTGAACCCGTGTTCTCCAGTCTCCCCTCCCCCTTAGGCATGCTGATACATATTTTTACAATAAAGCAACTGAACATCTAGAACAAAGCTTCCTAAACCTATAAACTAAGTTTATACTTGTATTTTCATCCGTAAATCACTGATATTCAGGCCAGTGCCACACACAGCATTCTCTGGTACATTAGTTCTCATGGGCTTTTAATTTAGCATAGGATGCACCTTGCTAGCTACGTTGCCATGCTGAGCTTTGAGTGAGGAGTTGGTCAGCAGGGTGTGGAGTGGAAGACAGGGTAAGGGCCAGAGCAATGATTCTTAGAGCAGAACCGTCTGTGCTGTGCTCTTCCAGTTACTGGCACGGACTTCTTTCCATGCCTGGACTTCTTTGTCTTTAAAACGTACATAATGACTGTTCATATAATCAAAGCTATACGGAGGCTTCCCTGGTGGCTCAGATGGTAAGGAATCCGCCTGCAATGTGGAAGACCTGGGTTCCATCCTGGGTCAGGAAGATCCCCTGGAGAAGGGAATGGCAACCCATTCCAGTATTCCTGCCTGGAGAATCCCACGGACAAGAGAGCCTGGTGGGCTATAGTCCATGGAGTTGCAAAGAGTCAGACATGACTGAGTGATTAAGCACAGCAAAGCACAGTCAAAGCTATGATTTTTCCAGTAGTCATGTATGGATGTAAGAGTTGGCCCATAAAGACGGCTGAGCAAAGAAGAATTGATGCTCGTGAACTGTGGTGCTGGAGAAGACTCTTGAGAGTCCCTTAGACTGCAAGGAGATCAAACCAGTCAATCCTAAAGGAAATCCACTTGGAATATTCACTGGAAGGACTGATGCTGAAGCTACAGTATCTTAGCCGCTTGATGTGAAGAGCCAACTCACTGGGAAAGGTCATCATGCTGGGAAAGATCGAGGGCAGGAGGAGAAGGGGACGACAGAGGATGAGATGGTTGGATGGCATCACTGACTCAATGAACATGAGTTTGAGTAAGCTCCGGGAGATGGTGAAGGACAGGGAGGGCTAGTGTGCTGCAGTCCATGGGGTCGCAAAGAGCTAGACATGACTGAACGATGGCAACAATGAAAGTACCCACTTTATAGGTTTGTTCTGGGGAGCAAATGATTAGTAATGTCCGTAAACTCTCTAGAATAGTCCATGGCATAAGGCAAGCATTGTGTATGTGTTTATTAAATTAAGTCACTCTGAAGGCAGACTGCAACTCCTTCAGTCCGAAAGTTTTGGTTAAGGCCATTCTGATAGCCTGTGTGTGTTATATACCCTACATACACCAACCTTTCTTATTATATCCTACAGAAAAGCAAAGATGGATTGTTGTTCTGATTTCTGAAATGAAAGACAGAATTTACTGCTACTGGAAAGGTATACTCTTTTGATGGCATAGTAATAGTTTTTATTACATTGAATGTTATCCATTACTGATGTTCCACACAGCTCAGTGAAATGGGCACCCCGTAACACATCTGAGTATCAAGCAGACTCTGTAAGGCGGGTTATATTGACTCCATGTATTGATGGGGCGATGATAATGAGCCTTTGTGAACTCCTGTCGTAAGTGTAGAAATACGCATGCTGACTGCCTGTAGCTTGTCACTTATTAATTGGGAATTTGTGATATGAAGGGATTCATTGAGGGTATTGTCTCCTGCATGTATAATTAGTTGTTTTTTAAAGACTAGTAAATGTTACGTGAGGAATCGCCAAACTTTGCAGATGATGTCTGTAAATTTACAGCCCTGCCCTCTGACTGTGGTTCCTACTCCAGCTAAAGATGCCCGTTAACACTTTCCCTTCATTGTTTACAACTGCCGTCTATTACATGGCATTCTGTTTCCTTCTGCCACTTCAGCTGGAAGAGTGCGCTGTAGAAAACCCATCTTTAAGGCGGCCCTGTTGGAGTCCTGTAAGGCGATGGGGGCTCGTAATTAACCATCAGTTTTTGTCCAGGCTGGCATGGGACTGGGCTGGGTGGAGGTGTGAGGGCTTTCTAAGTTTCTGAAGTGAATTGAAATGGCCTCCGACTCTTGCCAGCTCCTTTGCTTAGAGGTGGGGTCTCTTTCTCCACCCCTTCAAATCTGGGGCAATTTCCTTCTGTCTAGTAGAATGGGACATGGTGAACCTTCCAGTCAGGACCTCCACAAGTTTTGCAGCTTCCACTCTTGAATCCTGAGACCTTCCTTTCTGAGGCATCCAGAGAGGAGAAACCACATGTGTGTGTGGGGGTGGCAGCCATTCCCAGAATCTTAGCATTGCTTCCAAGACCTCAGACAGTTGGGTAAGGCCCTCTTAGGATGTTCAGCTGGTAACTACGGCCATATGAGAGAGCTTGGGCAAATCAGCAGAAGTGCCCAGTCACCCCCTACAGTCATGAGAAGTCATATGTCCTTGTTCCTTTAAAACACTGGGGATGTCTGTTACACAGCCGTAGCTAACTGACACACTGGTGTTGGGAAATACCCATTGCAGAAGCACAGCTCCTCCACTCTTCTTTGAAAAGGCTCTGTCCTGCCAGAGGTCAGCTCTGCTAGCCAGGCCCCAGCAGCCCTGACATTCCTAAGAGTCTGAGATGGCACTCACAGCTCCCTGAGACTGCAAGTTCCTGCTGCTGAGTTATTTTGGTCCAGATATGTATGCTGAAAGGCAGGGCATCTTGAAGAAAAAAAAAATGAACCTCAATAGCATTTTGTTCTCATTTAAAAGAAGGTCATGAGTCATAAAGAGCAAGTTCTATATTTCTTGTCCTTTGCAAAAATCTCGTGATACCCTAAAATCACGTTTTCAATGATCTGATCGAATGATCAGGTATAAATTCTTCCTGTTCCAGCCTTTGTATCTTCTGATTCACGTACGGATTCCTGACCCGGGGAGTTCTCCCTCTGTCTCATGATCTAGAATCATGTTTCATCCCAGTTTCCTCCCAGCCTCCTTCAGCTACTGGAGAGGTTATGATAATGAGTATTCTTGGCTTGAAATGTTGCTGATCTATGTAAATACGGGATTCTGACAGTCAGTAGAAAAGGCAAATTGATATTGGGAAGGTAACAAGTACTGCATGCCAGAGATCCTCATGGCAACAAAGGGGTGGTTCCCCTTGCAAACTGCAGTTGCAGAGGTTAACTCTGTTTGCCTGGCTCCAAGTAGCCAACATCAACATCTTGGAAATACTCTCTGGCCGAGAATTTTTACTGTCTCATCTCTGTTCCCAAAGCCTGCCTCCCTGCCCCTCTTCTCCAGCTGTTCTTCGATCATTAAAATGTTGATGTTTCCCTGGGTGCCTCGTTCAGCCCTCTCCTTTTACTGTTGCAGTGAGTGAATGTTGCTCAGTCATGTCTGACTCTTTGCAACCCCATGGACTATGTCCATGGGATTCTCCCGGCCAGAATACTGGAGTGGGTAGCTTATCCCTTCTCCAGCAGATCTCTCTGACCCAGGAATCAAACCCGGGTCTCTTGCATTGCAGGCAGATTCTTTACCAGCTGAGTCAGAAGGGAAGCCCAAGAATACTGGAGCGGGTAGCCTTCCCCTTCTCCAGCGGATCTTCCCAACCCAGAGATCAAACCCAGGTCGCCCACATTGCTTTACCAGCTGAGTCACCAGGAAAGCTGTTCAGAGCAGCAAGGGAAACTGTTGTAGACCAGCAGCCAATTCTGACTCCATGTTAGAACTGTTTCTTTGACTTGCTTTTCGTTGCTTTTGTTGTTATAATCGTACATGATGACCTGCCTCAGAGAATCTCCTGCCTCTCTGCCTGACTTTGTTCAGAATCGTGTCGCCCTGTAGATGGCAGGAAGGAAAAACGAACACATCCCCTGCCTGAGGCTCGCCATTCTCAGAATGGCCATTTCACTTGCTTCCTCACCTCTCCCCATCTCTGATCCATAAAGGAACTTGGCATGCAGGTCCCGATCAGATGGTTATTGTGAGGCGCTAGCCTGCCATCTTCTCAGTCTACTGGCTCCCCAATTAAAGTCTCTTCCTTGCCTGAACTTCTCTCATCTCTCGGATTCATTGGCCCATTGGGCAGCGAGCAGAGCAAACTTGTACTCGGTAACATCACCACTGTCACCTCTTCCTCTTGGAAGCTGTCGTACAAGTTGCCCTCCTTGAAACGCAAAGTCAGGACGAAAAGGTGCAGATCAGAACTCAGGAGAGCTATTGAGCGTCTGTCCGTGCGAAAGGGAGAGATTCACTTCATAAACTGAGAAACAACATTGAATCGGATGACCCAGCACTGAAATCGCAAAGAAAACTCCTGAATCTGAACAGGATGTGCAAACGTTTCTCCTGGAAGAGAGAGGTAGAAACTGGGATTCGGAGGCTTTAAGAAGGAGAGGAGGAGGAGGAAATATTTTCCAAACTGGGTTCACGCCTTGCCCAGGGCTTCTTGAATTGCCCTGCTTCTCAGAGATGTGTTTAAAGGACTGCTGCATCTTTATCAGATTCCATGTGATGATGGTGTTCAAATCTGTTTTCCATCACTAGCTGTGGTTTTTCCAGTAGTCATGTACGAATGTGAGAGTTGGACCATAAAGAAAGCTGAAGAATTGATGTTTTTGAACTGTGGTATTGGAGAACACTCTTGAGAGTCCCTTGGGCTGCAAGGAGATCCAACCAGTCCATCCTAAAGGAAATCAACCCTGAATATTCTTTAGAAGGACTGATGCTGAAGCTGAAACTCCAATACTCTGGCCATCTGATGCAAAGAACTGACTGATTGAAATAGACCCTGATGCTGGGAAAGATTGAGGGCAAGGAGGAGAAGGGGATGACAGAGGATGAGATGGTTGGATGGCATCACCGACTCGATGGACATGAGTTTGAGCAAGCTTCGGGAGTTGATGATGGACAGGGAGGCCTGGCGTGCTGCAGTCCACGGGGTTGCGAAGAGTCAGACACAAATGAGAGACTGAAGCACAATAGCAGTCCTCTTCTGAGCCCTCTTTTAGTTGCCTGTGGTCATCTGTGTGCACCTGGATGTCCTATATCCCACTCATGATCTGTGGTCCCCAAAAGCTGATACACCTGGTCCCCATCGAGTCCCCTCCCACCTACACCTCCTCCAGTATTTCCTAGCACAGTGAGCCGTGACACTCTCCACTTGCCAGCTGAGGAGGTGTTGCGTTCAGGGTCTTCCTTGCTGAATTCACGCCTCCTCCTGGTCATCAAGTGCCCTCGGTGGAGTCTTAACAGTCGCTCATGTTTTCCTGCCTGGTGCTCCAAATTGCTCTTGCCTAGACGTCCCTCATCATTTAGTTGCCCAAGAGGTCTCTGACCATCAGCATTCCCCTATTCTGATCATCCCCCACACTGAGCTATGGATCTTAAAGGACAGATTCCGGCGACCCACTCCACCGAGTATGAACTGTTAATGAGTCTTCCCGCCGTGTCCCTCCCTTGCCCTTGCAGCTCCTGCCCTATTCTCGCCTCTGTGTGTCCTGTCCTGCCACCTACATTGGACTCTCCCTGGTTGCCAGGGCGTATCCTCAACTCCTAACCTTTGTGCCTTGATTATCCTGCTCTTTCAGCTGGGAAGATCCATCCCCCATTTTTTTTTAAGCCCAGAGGACTATATGCCTGGGGCTTCCCTGGTGGCTCAGCTGGTAAAGAATCCACCTGCAACGCAGGAGACCCCGGTTTGATTTCTGGGTTGGGAAGATCTGCTGGAGGAGGGATAGGCTACTCTCTCCAGTCTTCTTGGGCCTCCTTTCTGGCTCAGCTAGTAAAGAATCCGCCTGCAAAGTGGGAGACCTGGATTCCATCCCTGGGTTGGGAAGATCCCCTGGAGAAGAGAAAGACTACCCACTCCAGTAGTCTGGCCCGGAGAATTCCACGGACTGTATACAGTCCATGGGGTCACAAAGAGTTGGACACGACTGAGAACTTTCACTTTCGTTATATGCCCAGCTCAATTATCATCTTGTCTGTCTTTAACTTTCTGATACCTTCTTCAGTCTCTGGCAACAACCCCCAACAACAACAAAAAAATAAAGCAGACTGGTTTCGCTGTTCTTCTCCAAGGAGCATTTATCATATTTCATTGTAATTGGTTGCTTACGTATTTTTCTTTCCATTAGACTGTGAATACTCAAGACAGCAGGCTTGCTGTTTTATTCTCTTATCTGCAGCAGTTAGCGTGGTGGTGTCTTGTGATAGTCAATAATTGCATCAAATTGGATTGTAGATAATCTGCTTGAGGTTAATGGGGAGTTAACTCGATAAAATGTTATTCATCTAAGGAGACTTCATGCCCTATATTTATAATGCACATTGAAATCTAACACTTTCCTTTAAAAACCTTGAAAAAACCTTGAGATGAAAACAATCAGATAGCGTTTTTTCTCTATGATGATACTTCTAACTCACTCAGCCTCTGTGGGTTTGGCCACGGTTTAAGTATCACTAATATAAATAAATGTTAAGTGGCTCCCGCTCTTAAGATCTCCCGCTTGTAGGACTGAGCTGTGAGAATCATGTAACTAATTCTCAAGGAGTCGTCTCTTCAGACCACCTTGCCCACCATCTCCCCTGAATCTTTTTATGCAAGTGTGCAAGAAACTGGTGCAAATGGCATTTGACTTGCTGGATATGGTTTGTGTCTGTTTTAAAATTTTGATTCCTTGTAAACACCTGTTCACCATCTTTTCCATCTAGGAGTCTTTTATTATTTCTTTTCCAAAAGTAAACTTCCTTTGCCTCCCTACCAGCCCACTCCACCCCCAAAGCAGTGTCAAGAGTGGTGGTGGGAACGTGTGTTTGCCACCTCAACTCTGTTAATAGACACAAGTAGATTCTGTGTGTTCATGGAAACGTTTATGTAGGCTCTCTACTGGTGTTATAACTTAAGTGGGTGGACATGAACCTTAACTCTCTTGCTTACAGCATTCATTGAATTTGATTCTTGGACACAGAGGCCCAGGCTCCAGAATGCTCCCGGCCTTGATTAAGCAGGGATAATCCAAGTGAGGATTGTCAGAAAGCCCTGGGACACGTCTTCCTTTTCTAGGTGGTTAGAGAGTCCACAGCCCGTAACCTCTGGTGTCGTTCAGCTTCCTTTAGAAACTGGATGCCAAGTTTCTCCTCGATTCGTATTTAATAGAGTCATTGCTTGGATGTATAAGAAGCCTTCAATAACAAAGATAATGGGATTGATTTCTCCGTGATAGATTTAATGTGCAGCTAAGTAAAGTTAAACATAATCCAAACAGACAGCGTGAATAGCAACATTATATTGAAAACGGCAATCCTGCTTATGTATTTTGGCGGTGGTGATTTTATGTCTACACTGATGATGAGCAGAATAAACTCTGAATTGTGCTCTCTCCACTTTTTAATCAATACAAGCCATCCAAATCATTACCGCTACAGTGACTCACGAACATCCGAATAACTGAAACGGCAGTGTTATTTTTTTGTTTTCGTTTGTGAATTTTCTTGCATTGCAGACATGTGACTGAGTCTTTTCATAACGGTAGCCTTTTTGTGAAATCAACCACTGTAATGGGGAAAGAACACATTTAAAGAAACACGGTACCTGACTTGGAGTCCACTGAGATGGGAAACTTTATGAGTCCCCAGTGGAGAAGGAAACAGCAACCCACTCCAGTACTCTTGCCTAGAGAATCCTGTGGACTGAGGAGCCTGGTGGGCTGCTGTCCATAGGGTCACAGAGTTGGACACGACTGAAGCGACTTAGCATGTACATGCACCCAAGAGTCCCCAGAGGGCAGGTTCCACTGTGTCCAGCAGCCCGTGAGGTGGTGAAGAACACAGATCCACCCCCATGGAGGTGTGGAGGGGAAGGCAGGTGAGCTTAGGGTAAGGGTGGTCCTTACATGAGACACATTGAGATAAAAGCCCTCTGTCCACTCTTCATTAAAGTGAACGAACTAAATCAAAACAGGGGCTTCTTCTCAGTTTGAGATCCTCCTCGGAAGCACTGGCTTTAAAAATTTTTATTCCGTTCTATTTATTAGAATAGAATTGCTTTACTATGTTGGAGAAGGAAATGGCAACCCACTCCAGTGTTCTTGCCTGGAGAATCCCAGGGACAGAGGAGCCTGCTGGGCTGCCGTCTGTGGGGTTGCACAGAGTCAGACACAACTGAAGCGACTTGGCGGCAGCAGCAGCAGCAGTGTGTATATATCTCAGCACTATGCTCTCTATTCGTCCCACCCTCTCCTTCCCCTTCTGTGTCTGCAAGTTGGTTTTCTAAGTCTGTGCCCCTATTCCCGCCCCACAAGCAGGTTCATCAGTACCATTTCCCCAGATTCCATATACCTGTGTTAATATGATATCTGTTTTTCTCTTTCTGACTTATTTCACTCTGGATGACAGGCTCTGGGTTCACCCACATCACTACAAATGGCTCAGATTTCATCCTTTTTTATGACTGCGTAATATTCCACTCTGCACACGTACTGCATCTTCTTTGTCCATTCATGTGTCGATGAACGTTTACGGTTGCTTCCACGTCAATTTCCAACATGTCTACTATTAAATAGAAGCATGGACCTTTTAAAGGGGGAACTGTAAAATATATATATATATATATATATATATATATATATATATATATATATATGAAGGGTTAAAGAAAATGCCTCTGCAGTGGTGAAAAGGCAAGTGGGGAGTTTTCACTGCTTCAGTCCTTCCCTCCAATCTGGTCTCAAGGTGATCACAAGGCCTATATGGCTCAAAGATTGGATATTCCTGTATGTTTTAGTCTCCAAGAAACTCTAAATGGCAGGGGAGCTTGGCATTTCCGTAGTCACCTACACGGTGACATTTCCACTTCATAGGATTTCTCATTTTCTCCTGACATAAGAGAACAGTAGTTATTTGATTTCAAGAAGTGACAAGATGGGTTTGTCTTATTAGTGTGTTTTTCTGGGGGTGACTTATGGGAAAGCTTTCCTGGTTGCCTAGATTCTCAGTTTCTCACCATTAAGTGCCTTGTCCTTTGATTATATACTTCAGAATTCTCTTTCATTTGTACTGACAATATCATACTTTGCCCAAGCCTTGAGCATGCAAAATTGTGATGGTTAAGAAATCTAAATCTGTGTTTAGATTTATTCATTTTATTTATTAATTTACTTAATAAAATAAATCTGAATTCTGGAAAACCACTGACTTCAAGGAATCAATCCCTGTATCAATCAATCCCTGTTCAGTCTCTCAGTTGTGTCTGACTCTTTCTGACCCCATGGGTGGCAGCACGCCAGGCCTTCCTGTCCATCACCAACTCCTGGAACTTGCTCAAACTCATGCCCATCGACTCAGTGATGCCATCCAACCATCTCATCCTCTGTTGTCCCCTTCTCCTCCCTCCTTCGATCTTTCCCAGCACCAGGGTCTTTTCCAATTAGCTGGCTCTTCTTATCAGGTAGATCTTCCCTGGTGGCTCAGAGGTTAAAGCGTCTGCCCGCAATGCGGGAGACCTGGGTTCGATCCCTGGGTCGGGAAGATCCCCTGGAGAAGGAAATGGCAACCCACTCCAGTATATCTTGCCTGGAGAATCCCGTGGGCGGAGGAGCCTGGTGGGCTATGGTCCACGGGGTCGCAAAGAGTCGGACACGACTGAGCGACTTCACTTTCACTTTCACTTTTCTTATCAGGTGGCCAAAGCATTGGAGCTTCAGCATCAGTCCTTCCAGTGAATATTCAGAGTTGATTTCCTTTGGGATTGACTGGTTTGATCTCCTTGCAGTCTGAGGGATTGTCAAGAGTCTCCAACACTGCAGTTCAAAAGCATCAATTCTTCAACACTCAGGCTTCTTTATGGTCCAACTCTCACATCCATACATGACTGCTGGAAAAATCATAGCTTTGACTATACGGACCTTTGTTGGCAAAGTGGTGTCTCTGCTTAATGTTACATAGGATTTACAGGTGACCCCCTTGTTCATCTAGGCTTTGCGGGTGTCCTTTCCACCCTCTACACCTCATGTTCGCCTGGGACAAGGCCAAACACAGTCCCTCCAGATTCCCATTCATTGTCCCTCAAATGATGAGCCATATTTTTGTCCTCACTGATCAAATGGGGCGGATACTCATTGATACTGTCTGAATGTTGATGTCTCCTATTTCATGTATTGAACTCAAAACCCGAAAAGATGATGTTAATGGAAGGTGGGGGTCTTAAGGAAGTGACTGCATCATGGAGCTGTCACGAATGAGGTTAGTGGCCCTACGAAAGAGACCCCAGAGAGCTTCCTCACCCTTTCAACCACCTGAGGATCCTGCGGGAAGTTGCCAGCTGTGAATCAGGAAGAGGGCTCTCCCCTGAGCACGGTGATGTCTTGATCTCAGACTTCCAATGTCCAGAACTGAGAGAAATTTCCATTGTTAATAAGCCACTAAGTCTATGGTGTTAATATTTTATACCCAGCTTTGCTGAGCCGAGAAGGCGATGGCACCCCCACTCCAGTACTCTTGCCTGGAAAATCCCGTGGATGGAGGAGCCTGGTTGGCTGCAGTCCATGGGGTCGCTAAGAGTCGGACACGACTGATCGACTTCACTTTCACTTTTCACTTTCATGCATTGGAGAAGGAAATGGCAACCCACTCCAGTGTTCTTGCCTGGAGAATCCCAGGGATGGGGGAGCCTGGTGGGCTGCCATCTATGGGGTCGCGCAGAGTCGGACACTACTGAAGCGACTTAGCAGCAGCAGCAGCTTTGCTGAGAAGTAATTGGCATGTAACATTGTCTACGTTTAAGGTGATGGTTTTGATACACATATATATTGTAAAATGATTTAGGTGCTTTTTTTTTTTTTTATAGCGGCCAGAACAGTCTAAGCAGATAAGTCACTTGATAAGCAGACTTTGGTTCAGCTTCTCTGCTTCCTCCAGGACCCTGAACTTCGACCCACCATCAGCTCGAACCACTTAGGCAGCCCCTCCTGAAGACAGGCTGGCCTCAGGGTGAACTGTTCTCTGATCTACTGTCTGATCAGGCCACCCTTTCACCCCACTTCTTTTCAGGCTTGCTTAGTCATTCTTATAATAGAAATGCCCTTTCTGTCTAACTTTGAAGACGCCCCAGTCTTTACGGTCAGTGTTTTCCTTCTCGAGGTAGCCATGCTCCCTGAATGCAACAGTCTCTTTCCTCTCCCTCCCTTATCATAATCCTTGGGAAGAAATCTACTTCCTGAGTCCGTATTTGTTTATCTGACAGGATCCTTTAAAAAAAAAAACACAACACCCGAATCACCATTTGCAACTCCTCCTTGAATTCAGGGCTGTCTTTGCAGAGGAAAAAGGTACCCAGCAGGAAGGAAAGATGATGAACATCTGAATCACTGTTTGCAACTCCTTGAATTCATGCCTCTCTGTCTCAGAGGAAAACAGTTCCCAGCAGGAATGAGAGATGATGTGTCTTCACAAGGCACTTGTGATACTCTCACCAGCAGAAAGTCCCCATGAAAATTAGTTCTGAAAGCCCAGAGAAATAGCTTTGAGGAGGGCTGACGGAAAATAAGCAGATTAAAGGTGTAAGTGGAATAGCATACCCCCTTGTTTCTGGGTGATTTAACGGTTTGAAAAACACCCGCTTAAAAGAGTAACGTGGATCATGTAGCATCAGATTTCATTGCAGCCAAATCTCCCAGTAAGAAACCCCACAGGACTGTGACTCAGAGCTCTCCAGTCTCCTACAGGATTATACAAAACTCTCTCTACAGGACTCCATGAATGCCCCGTGAAAGCTAGGGTGCAAGGGGAAAACGTTCTCGTCTGTACTAAATGCTGTGAACTTTGCCTTTCTGGGTAGATTGGTGGACTTGATTCATTGAGCTCATTCTTTTCTTAAGCCGGAAGAGTTTTTCCTGACTATCCAAGTCAGGAGAGTGATTACCCCTGTCAGTGGTACTTAGGTCCAGATTAAACCCTTTGGCACAGAATGTTTCCCCTTTGTTACTGGATTTTGCTGTGCAAATGGATTGTAAGTGAATGGATGCACGTGATGTTGCAATATGTCAGATATCCTCGAGGATCTTGGAAAGGGACCTAATTTTTCACTGAGGTATAGTCGATACATAGTATTATAAATTACAGGTGTACAATATTCAGTCAATTCAGTTCAGTCACTCAGTCGTGTCCCACTCTGCAACCCCGTGGACTGCGGCACGCCAGGCCTCCCTGTCCATCACCAACTCCTGGAGCTTGCTCAAACTCCTGTCCATTGAGTTGGTGATGCCATCCAACCATCTCATTCTCTGTCGTCCCCTTCTCCTCCCGCCTTCAATCTTTCCCAGCCTCGGGGTCTTTTCAAATGAGTCAGCTCTTCTCATCAAGTGGCCAAAGGATTGGAGTTTCAGCTTCAGCATCAGTCCTTCCAATGAATATTCAGAACTGATTTCCTTAGGATGGACTGGTTGGATCTCCTTGCAGTCCAAGAGACTCTCAAGACTCTTCTCCAAAACCACAGTTCAAAAGCATCAATTCTTCTTGGCTCAGCTCTCTTTATAGTCCAACTCTCACATCCATACATGACCACTGGAAAATCCATAGCCTTGACTAGATGGACCTTTGTTGGCAAAGCAATGTCTCTGCTTTTTAATATGCTAAGTTGGTTACAACTTTCCTTCCAGGGAGTAAGTGTCTTTTAATTTCATGGCTGCAGTCACCATCTGCAGTGATTTTGGAACCCCTCAAAATAAAGTCTGCCACTGTTTCCATTGTTTCCCCATCTATTTGCCATGTAGTGATGGGACTGGATGCCATGACCTTAGTTTTCTGAATGTTGAGCTTTAAGCCAACTTTTTCACTCTCGTCTTTCGCTTTCACCAAGAGACTCTTCAGTGATTCACATGTTTTAAAGTTATACTTCATTGATAGTTATTGTAAAATACTGGCTATATTTCCTCTGGTGTGCACTATATCCTTGTAGCTTAGTTTCTACATAAAAGTTTGCACCTCGTAATTCATTGCCGCTCTGTTACCCCTCCCTCTGGCCGCTCCCTGCATTCTGCTTCTTTTTTTTGTCATGTTCGCTAGTTTGTTTCACTTTATAGATGCCAAATATTAGTGATAGTGTGCAGCCTTTATTTTCCCGTGTCTGACTTACTTTACTTTGCACAATATCCTCCACGTCTATTCATGTTGCTGCACATGCCATCATTCCATTCTTTTTGATGGCTGAGTAGAAGGCAACGGCAACCAACTCCAGTGTTCTTGCCTGGAGAATCCCAGGGACAGGGGAACTTGGTGGGCTGCCATCTGTGGGGTCGCACAGAGTCGGACACGACTGAAGCGACTTAGCAGCAGCAGCAGTATTCCATTGTATATATGTACCGTATCTGCTTCATCTGTTCATCTGTGGATAGATACTTAGTTTGCTTCCGTATCTTGGCTATTGTAAATAATGCCACTGTGAATATCGGCGGGCATGTATCTTTTTGAATTAATGTCTTTGTTTTTTGTCTGGGTTTATACCTGGGTGTGGAATTGCTGAGTCATCTGGTAGTTACATTTTTAGTTTTTTGAGGAACCTCCATACTCTTTTTCACGGGGGCTGTACCAATTCACATCCCCACCAATAGTGCAGAAGGGTTCAAAAGGGACCTGTATTTGAGGAAAGACAATGTGCAAAGTGAAATACGTACATATGTGTGTGTGTTATAGTGTGTATACCCACATGCTGGAGTAGGAAATGGCAACCCACTCAAGTGTTCTTGCCTGGAGAATCCCATGGACAGAGGAGCCTGTCGGGCTACAGTCCACAGGGTCGCAAAGAGTTGGACAGGACTGAGTGACTAAACATACGCCCATGCAGCCTCATACAATCCATGACATACTCCCAGCCCAGTTGTCCTGGCTATTCACCATCCTGACTGCAAGATCAGATCAGATCAGATCAGTCACTCAGTCGTGTCCGACTCTTTGCGACCCCATGAACTGCAGGACGCCAGGCCTCCCTATCCATCACCAGCTCTCGGAGGTCACCCAGACTCACATTCATCGAGTCAGTGATGCCATCCAGCCATCTCATCCTCTGTCGTCCCCTTCTCCTCCTGCCCTCAATCCCTCCCAGCATCAGAGTCTTCTCCAATGAGTCAACTCTTCGCATGAGGTGGCCAAAATACTGGAGTTTCAGCTTGAGCATCATTCCTTCCAAAGAAATCCCAGGTCTGATCTCCTTCAGAATGGACCGGCTGGATCTCCTTGCAGTCCAAGGGACTCTCAAGAGTCTTCTCCAACACCACAGTTCAAAAGCATCAATTCTTTGGCGCTCAGCCTTCTTCACAGTCCAGCTCTCACATCCATACATGACCACAGGAAAGACCATAGCCTTGACTAGGCGAACCTTTGTTGGCAAAGTGATGTCTCTGCTTTTGAATATGCTATCTAGGTTGGCCATAACCTTCCTTCCAAGGAGTAAGCGTCTTTTAATTTCATGGTTGCAGTCACCATCTGCAGTGATTTTGGAGCCCAGAAAAATAAAGTCTGACACTGTTTCCACTGTTTCTCCATCTATTTCCCATGTAGTGATGGGACCAGATGCCATGATCTTCATTTTCTGAATGTTGAGCTTTAAGCAACCTTTTCACTCTCCACTTTCACTTTCATCAAGAGGCTTTTAGTTCCTCTTGACTGCAAAGCCTCCATCAGAAATCCTTTTTGAGGTGTGAAAGCTGTGAAACTAACCTTAGTTAGGTTACAGGAATTTTTTTAATTAATTAATTTATTTTAATGGGAGGCTACTAACTTTACAATATTGTAGTGGTTTTGCAAAAATTAATTAATTTATTTTAATTGGAGGCTAATGACTTTACAATATTGTACTGGTTTTTGCCATACATTCACATGAATCACCCACGGGTGTACATGTGTCCCCCATCCTGACCCTCCTTCCCGCTTCCCTCCCCATCCCATCCCTCAGGGTCATCCCAGTGCACCAGCCCTGAGCACCCTGTCTCATGCATCAAACCTGGACTGTCGATCTATTTCATATATGGTAATGTACATGTTTCAATGCTATTCGCTCAAATCATCCCACCCTCGCCTTCTCCCACAGAGTCCAGAAGTCTGTTCTTTACATTTGTGTCTCTTTTGCTGTCTCGCATTTAGGGTCATCATTACCATCCTTCTAAATTGCATATATATATATATGTGTGTTAATATACTGTATTGGTGTTTTCCTTTCTGACTTACTGTATAATGGGCTCCAGTTTCATCCACCTCATTAGAACTGACTCAAATGCATTCTTTTTCATAGCTGAGTAATACTCCATTGTGTATATGTACCACAGGTTTCTTATCCATTCATCTGCCAATGGACATCTAGGTTGCTTCCATGTCCTGGCTATTGTAAACAGTGCTGCGATGAACACTGGGGTACACATATCTCTTTCAATGCTGGTTTTCTTGGTGTGTGTGCCCAGCAGTGGGATAGGTTGCAGGATTTCTATCTGGTGATGGACAGGACTCCCTAACTGACCTCCATCCTTCCCTGCCTGCCCTGTGCTCTTGTCCTTTTTCCTTCTCTCCTTCCCTCTCTCCCTCACCTCCCTCCAGAATACCCACCCCTCCAGCTCCTGCAGACCGTATCTCACTTCCCTGGGTGATCCATATACCTATGGTTGACAATGACCCATCCGTACCTCAAACTCTGATCTCTTCTGAGCTACTGACTCATTTATTCTGAGTATTGACTTTATCTCTCTGTGCAGACTGTTCACAGGCATTTCAGATGTCATACATCCAAAGCTAACCCTTGATTTCTCCTCGAGTCCTGTTGCCTGCCCCATTCCTGCCCAGCTTACTCTCACTCATCCATGCTTCCTGTCATCCGGCCCCCCAGATTTGGAATCATTCCAGACCCTCTCTCCCTCTCATTACTGACATCCAACCCTCCAGCAAATTCCCTGGTCTTTTCTGCCAAAATGTGTCCCAAACATCCCACTTGTCCCCCTTCCTCATCTCTATTCTTCCTATCCTCCTCTTGTTATACTTGTCCCTGTGAAATAGCCAGACTATTTTTTTTTTGTACAAAATCTTATTTTAGAATGGTTTTCAAGTTTAGAAAAAATGCCAGATAGTGTGGACATTTCCCATATATGCTTTGCCCAACTTGCCCCGATGTTAACACTTTTCACAACAGTACGCTTGCCAAAACAAAGCCAGGAACGTGGTCACGGTAGGATTAGGGATGCTAGAGAGTGTATTTGGATGTCCCAGGATTTTCCACGAATGACCTTTCTCTGTCCTAGGATCCTCTCTGGGATCCCACACTGTATGTAGTCATCACGTCTCCTACTCTCCTCTTAGCTATGACCGTTTCGTGTTCTTTCCTTGTCTTTCGTGGCCATTTTAAGTAGGACTGGTCAGGTATTTTCTGTGGAAGACCTTCCGTTTGGTTTGTCTGTTGCTTTCTCACAGTCAGGTTGGTTTTTGGGGATTTAGGCAAGACTTCACATGACTAGCGGAGAAGGCAATGGCACCCCACTCCAGTACTCTTGCCTGGAAAATCCCATGGACGGAGGAGCCCGGAAGGCTGCAGTCCATGGGGTCGCTGAGGGTCGGATACAACTGAGCGTCTTCACTTTCACTTTTCACTTTCATGCATTGGAGAAGGAAATGGCAACCCACTCCAGCGTTCTTGCCTGGAGAATCCCAGGGATGGGGGAGCCTGGTGGGCTCCCATCTATGGGGTCACACAGAGTCGGACATGACTGAAGTGACTTAGCAGCAGCAGTAGTAGTAGTCACATGACTAGAGGCGAAGGGCACTCCACATCTTAACCAGGATATGTGTTGACTGTTGTCTGTGATGTTTTGACCTTGACTGCATGGCAGAGAAGCTGTCTTTGCTTTTCCTCCCTGCCCACTTCCCTTCTTCCTCTTTCTGTGTGGAGTCATTCTTTCGGAGCAGAAGTTAGTCCAAGTCTGCCCTTTCCTCGACATGCTCTAACAGCATGAGTGCTGTTCCTGCATGCGAAGCTTTCCATGGGGGCTCCAGCTTCCTACTCCCCTCGAATGATTCTTCCACCATCTCTTCCTGCCTCTCACCTGCCCTAGCTTCATGCAGCTGGGTCTCAGGGTCTCCGTCTGGCTCTTCCTACTGACGCTGGATCTCCAGGATCCGCTGTCTTATCTCCAAGATCCCCTGACTTCTCCTCACTTGTCCTCGCTGTCTCCTCCATCCTTATCAAACTGCTCCCCAACACGACACTCGGTGTCTGCCCTTCCTTGAGCCCTAGCCCGTTCTCCAGCAGCATCCATGCCTTGTCATAACAGGATCTCAGATTCTGTTGCTTGCATGTTTTCCAGCTTTTGCTGCTTGCTGGGCCCCCTAGGAGGTGCTCAGACATTTACCATCAGATGAATGGATAAGTGAAACAGAGTGATTCACCAAGTGATCTCCGTAGTTAGGTCTCCAAGTATGTTGGGGACATGTGGCATTTTCTGCTCTGGTGGTGTTCCTAAAACACGTGTTCCAATCGCAAAACTAGGAAACCACCATGGAGCTCCCGTTTAACTAAATGTTCAGTTCTTGGTGCCAAAGTTTAGAATGATAGTAAGCTCCATGTGGTACATACCTGGCTTTAAATAGTATCATGTCCAATCAGTTAGTTGAAAAGTTGAGAATGTCCTAAGATGCTAAATAAGGCAGTTCTTTACTCAGGTATGTCTGTGTGCAGACAAGTCAGAGAGTGAACGTGTTCTGAGGTTCAGGCATTTGGGGCACATTTATGAGTGGCATTTGGGTCCCTCAGGTAAACCGTGTGCATTCCAAGGGGCAGTGTGCTTGTTCAGGGGTTAAGCAGTCATGAGTCTCTTTTAGGAGTCATTCATTCATTACCGGGTACCACAATGGGGGATTCTCTGAACAAAAGAGAACGGGTGAGGGCACTTTTAAGCTGAAGCTCCAGTACTTTGGCCGCCTGATGCCAAGAGCCAACTCACTGGGAAAGACTCTGATGCTGGGAAGGATTGAGGGCAGGAGGAGAAGCGGGCAACAGAGGATGAGATGGTTGGATGTCATCACCAACGCAATGGACATGAGTTTGAGCAAACTCCAGGAGACGGTGAAGGACAGAGGAGCCTGGCGTGCTGCAGACCATGCCTTAGCAAAGAGTCGGACACAACTTAGCAAATGGACAACTTTTAACTAATATATTTTCATATGCTCAGCCGAAATCCCTAGGTCTTTCCTCTCCAGTTCTGTGGGTCTCCAGTCAGTGAGGTTCGTGGCCTCCTCTCATCAAGATGAATCTGGCACATCTGGAGGTTCTTGCTTTATTTTTGCTACGAAGAACCAATTTGTTTTCCTTCTTTCTTTTCATTTAGGAACAAATACTTGGAGGAGGATGATGGGACACCAAGCATGTACTATATCGTACGGGATTGATGGACTGAAGGAATATTCCTGAAGATAGGAAGCTGCTTCTTGACTGACTTTTGCCCATTATTGGTGCTGAGTGAGTTCACACGATCGTAGATCACCCCTCAAATGAGTTCAATACAACCACTGCAACATTTCACGTGAAGACTAACAGAAAATAGCAGTGATTATTTTTATTTATCATGCCAGTAGATGTCAATAGAAAGCTTCTTATTAGAAATGTCACTGCTGCTAATGATATGTCTGGAAAACATAAGTAATCACTATAGATTCTCATTATTTCCCCTTGTCCCTGCACATTTAAATTTTATTTTACCAACTTTGAAACTCAGTGTTTCTCTGTTCACAATTTTGGGGTCATTTGGAGAAGCGGAAGTGAGAGATTTTCTTACCATCTGATAAGAGCTTACTCAGGTTCAGCAATTCTATTACATAATATTCTTTAAACAACAGTGAACACATTCCATACTGACTAATCCAGGTCTGTGTTTGCGTTTATTTTTATTTTTCCTAGCACTTTTCTCTTTCGGAAGCTGCAACCCACATTTCCGTTCAGGAGATTTCTGTTTCTTCTCATGAGTAATACAGAACCAGTGTTGTTAATAATTCTACAGATAAAGCAGTAGGAAATGCATTCTCAGATTACTAGATGATTCTTTTTTTTTTTTTTTAAGACAAACATGAGATTACTTGGGTAGAGCTTGAGGTCACAGCTCTTCAGGAAAAAAAGAAAGTTTTAATAATATATAAACGCTGTTAATTATGAAGGGTTGTGTTGTCCCTTCGGCAATCCAGCTGATGTCGCATTTATTTTTTTTAGCAACCCGAGTCCCCTACTAGTAAGGAACAATAACCGCTCTAGTTTTCCCCCAAACTCTTCTGCCACCGAGCTGAGTTATTATTGCCGACAGGCCTCCGAATGGTCCAGAATCTCATTGTTGAAGTGGTAACTTAAGGGTGCCCTCTTAGCAAAAAGATTTAATGCAGTCTTTACATTTTGTCATTTTGCTTCAGAGCGTTCTGAAGCAAACTCAGTGTCATGGATACGATTCTGTAGCCATCATTCCTCTCCTCCCTCCGTCCCAGAGCCAGTCAGTGCAATTTAAATCATATTTCTTAGATTTTTCCAGCAGGTGGATTGTTGGTAATTTTTTTAAAATTTATACAAATTTTGTCAAAGACTTCTCAAAATTCTTTTTTTCTCCCATTCAACATAGTGTTTCCAGGTATACCCATGTTTATACAAGCAGCTCTGGTTTCTTTATTTTAATTGTAATGGTGTGGTGTTTAGTAACCAAGGCGTGTCTGACTGTTTGTGACTCCATGGACTGTAGCCCATCAGGCTCCTCCATCCATGGGGTTTCTCAGGCAAGGATATTGGAGAGAGTTGTCATTTCCTCTGCCTGGGTATCTTTCCAACCTAGGAGTCGAACTCAAATTGTCTCTTTGCGTGGGCAAGTAGATTCTTTACCACGGAGCCATCTGGGAAGCCCTTAATTGTCACGATCGACTTTGTTTTATGAAAGCAGCATGATGTGTTCATTTCCCTATATGGCACCCACCCCAGTACTTTTGCCTGGAGAATCCCATGGATGGAGGAGCCTGGTAGGCTCCAGTCCATGGGGTCGCTAAGAATCGGACACGACTGAGCGACTTCACTTTCACTTTTCACTTTCATGCATTGGAGAAGGAAATGGCAACCCACTCCAGTGTTCTTGCCTGGAGAATCCCAGGGACAGGAGAGCCTGGTGGGCTTCCATGTATGGCGTCGCACGGAGTCGGACACGACTGAAGCAACTTAGCAGCAGACCTGAGAATGTTTTGTTTCTAACATTTGTTGTTTGCCGTAACAAACAATGATGCAGTTAAACATCTATGTCCCTCCCTCTTTGTGGGCGCTGGGAAAATTGTTCTGGGGCATATGACTAGAAGCAGAACTGCTGGGTTGTGTCTCCAAAGGCCAGCCCTGTTAGTTCAGCACTTGCTTTTAGGGAAGTAAATACCCCTTCTCTGTCAGCATGGAGCCCAGAGGGAAACAGGATGCTCGGTATTGGGTTTGTAAATAACTTGGGGTTCCTGAAATAAAGGATCTGGCAAATCAGCAATGCTTCCTCATTGATAAAATTAATTAATTTTATTTTTTAATCGAAGTATAGTTGATTTACAGAATTGTGTTTCTTTTTTAGTCACTCAGTCGTGTCCAGCTCTTTGCGACCCCATGGACTGCAGCACACCAGGCTTCCCTGTCCATCAACAACTCCCAGAGCTTGCCAAAGCTCATGTTCATTCAGTCAGTGATGACATCCAACCATCTCATCCTCTCTCGTCCCCTTCTCCTCTTGCCTTCAATTTTCCCCAGCATCAGGGTCTTTTCCAGTGAGTCAGCTCTTTGCATCAGATGGCCAAAGTATTGGAGTTTCAGCTTCAGCATCAGTCCTTCCGGTGAATATTCAAGACTGATTTCCTTTAGGGTGGAGTAGTTGAATCTCCTTGCAGTCCAAGGGACACTCAAGAGTCTTCAATACCACAGTTCAAAAGCATTAGTTCTTTCGCGCTCAGCCTTCTTTATGGTCCAACTCTCACATCCGTACATGACTACTGGAAAAAACCATGGTTTGACTATGTGGACCTTTGTTGGCAAAGTAATATCTTTGGTTCTTAATACGCTGTCTAGGTTTGTCGTATCTTTTCTTCCAAGAAGCTTGTTTTTTGGGTGGTGGGGGCGGGGAGCTGCAGTCACTGTCTGCAGTGATTTTGGAACACCAGAAAATAAAGCCTGTCACTGTTTCCATTGTTTTCCCATCTATTTGCCATGAAGTGATGGGACTGAACGTTTTGGCATTCAGCAGAGTGTGTGTGTGTGTATGTACAGGTATGTATAAATATATATATATTTATTACCTCTGTGTTATCCAGTCGGTCCTTGCTGTCTTTTTTATGTCATAGTGCATATATGTTATTCCCAAACTTAATATATTCCTCCCACACTCCCTTTCCCTTTTGGTAACGATAAATCTGTTTTCTGTGTCTGTGAGGCTGTTTCCGTTTTATAAATAAGCTCACTTGTGTCATATTTTAGGGCCCACATGCAGGTGATAACCGTGTGACATGCGTCTTTCCCTGTCTGACTTATTTTACTTCGTATGATTCTCCCTGGGTCCGTCCATGTTGCTGCAAATGGCATTACTTATCGTCGGCGCATTTTAAATGTGTAAGAGACCTGACGCTGGAAAGTCCACCCACCCACCTGGGCAGCTTTCCAGATTCGAAGGAGAGGGCTGTGCTGGTCCTTTTTATTCTTCCAAAGCCACTCTGCGGTCTTCTCATCCCCTGTCAGCCCCAGAGGCTATCGCCACGGACCACCGTCAACTGGAGGCATGACCTTGGGGTCCTGGTTGGGTCCCACCTAAAGCAACACAAGAGTGAGTCCCTAATAGGAGATGGAGGGAGGCAGAGAGGAGAGAAGAAGGTCAGGGTATGTGTTCCCCAAACCCGTCCATGCCCAGGAGCTCTCCTCCAGATGGCTGTGTTCCTCTACCCAGGGTGCAGCTCCCTGGGTGACTGCGTTTCTTCACAGAACTTCTCTTGGGTTGGGGACTGTGCCCTTTGTACACGTGCCCCCCAGCTCCTCAGTCAGTCTAGCCCTCCCCCTGTCAGGGTCTCTCGGAGGAACACTCATCCTCAGTAGACCAACCTGTGGATGTGGCTCCATCTCTCCACCCGGCTCTCTCCCTCCTCAGCCAAACCTCCCTGAGGTAGCCCTGCCACCTCCACAGTCCAACCACCTGTTCACTTTCTTCTTCACTCTTATCGCTGCTCTTTGGCCATCTTGCCCATTAAACTTGCCTTCCTGTTGGCGGTGACGATTTACGGTAAGTGACGTCAGATTCGCGACCTCTGAAGACTTTAGCTTCGGGACCAGGGGCCAGGCTTGACCACTGAGAGCTTTTGTGTGGCAGAATTTTTATTGCAGTGAAAAAGGACAGCATGCTTCTGACATAGACTTCAGAAGGAACACAGAGAGTGCTCCCCCTCACCCTCGCTAGACTTATGCTTTGTATATTTATTCAATTGGTTACTAGCAATAGAAAAGTCTTACCAGACCCACTCCCATATAAGATAACAGGGTTAGCCAGAAGGTTCTTGTTGAGAAGGAGAAACAGGTCCTCAAGCAAGATACATTGTTGTTATATGATCATTAGCTAAGCTAAGCTAAGTCACTTCAGTCATGTCTGACTCTGTGCAACCCCATAGACGGCAGCCCACCAGGCTCCCCCGTCCCTGGGATTCTCCAGGCAAGAACACTGGAGTGGGTTGCCATTTCCTTCTCCAGTGCATGAAAGTGAAAAGTGAAAGTGAAGTTGCTCAGTTGTGTCTGACCCTCAGCGACCCCATGGACCGCAGCCTTCCAGGCTCCTCCGTCCATGGGATTTTCCAGGCAAGAGTACTGGAGTGGGGTGTCATTGCCTTCTCCGAATAATCATTAGTTGAGAGATTAAGGAAAAACATACCTTTGAGCAAGTTGAGTTGTTTTATTGTGTGATCATTAGCTCTGGGCTTACAGAAAAAAATGATTTATGTGAGTGCAACAGAGGGATATAGGGGAAAAAAAAAAAAAAAAGCATTTGTCCCTTTCTCCTCCTGGAGAGCCCCAGACCCCTTTCTCCTCCACAAGGGCCCTGGACTCCTTATCAACCTACCTAAGAATTAACTTTCTCAATGATCACTCTCCCCTCCTGTGGGCACAACCTTCTTCATGAGCTTCCTGGTTGGCTTCTCTGTGGAGCTCAGAAAAGCTAGGGAGTGCTCGATAAATGCAGAGGTGCTCAATAAATGTTGAGTGAATGAAACGAGGACTTAGCCTCAGGAATCCCACGGTCATATTGAGGTTTGAGAACAAATTACCATCTCTCCACTGTGGAAAATGGGAGTTCGGAGGCATGGTTAGAAGGAGGAGAGGTCAGTTAGAAGAGGGGTGTTGGATGGAAGGAAGGGATGACAAGAACAGGGTTATTTGTGATGTGCAGTGGGAGGCAGACTCTTAAGGATGACCGTTAGCCTCAGATAATCCCTTCAGCATTGAGTGTGGGGTGAACCTGTTACAATACATCACTTTCTTAGTATGCTGCCTTATGGGCAAACACAGATTATTGGGGATTGAGCAGGCATGATGTAGTCACACAAATGCTTTAAGAGCAGAAAGCACTGTGGGTGGTTTGAAGAATGGAGAGCCATGAGAGGAAGCATCAGAGGGGCCCTGTGGGAGCAGAGAGTGTTCGCTGACTGGCAGCCATGAAGGAAACAGGGAGCTCAGCCCTACAACCAAAGGAACTGAATTTAGGCAGCAATCTGAATGAAAAAGTTGGCTTAAAGTTCAACATTCAGAAAACTAAGATCATGGCATCTGGTCCCATCACTTCATGGCAGATAGATGGGGAAACCATGGAAATAGTGGCCGACTTTATTCTTTTGGGCTCCAAAATCACTGCAGATTGTGACTGCAGCCATGAAATTAAAAGATGATTACTCCTTGGGAGGAAAGTTATGACTAACCTAGATAGCATATTAAAAAGCAGACATGTTACTTTGCCAACAAAGGTCCAAAGTCAAGGCTATGGTTTTCCAGTAGTCATGTATGGACGTGAGAGTTGGACCATAAAGAAAGCTGAGCGCTGAAAAATGGATGCTTTTGAACTGTGGTGTTAGAGAAGTCTCTTGAGAGTCCCTTGGACTGCAAGGGGACCCAACCATTCCCTCCTAAAGGAGATCAGTCCTGGATGTTCATTGGAAAGACTGATGTTGAAGCTGAAACTCCAATACTTTGACCACCTGATGTGAAGAGCTGACTCATTGGAAAAGACCCTGATGCTGGGAAAGATTGAAGGTGGGAGGAGAAGAGGATGACAGAGGATGAGATGGTTGGATGGTATCACTGACTTGATGCACATGAGTTTGATCAAGCTCTGGGAGTTAGTGATGGACAGGGAGGCCTGGCGTGCTGCAGTCCATGGGGTTGGAAAGAGTTGGACCCGATGAAGTGACTGAACTGAACTGAACTGAATGGTCTTGGAAGTGGAGTCCTTGTGCAATCTCCAGATGACATCCTGAAGTGTTGCACAGGTCATTATGCAGCAATAGTGGCCAAATACAGAGATGCAACTAATGGAATTGGGCCCAGGGATACACGGTGGCACGGAGCAGAGAAGACAAGTGTGTTTGTATTGTGTCTCCCCTGAGGTAGTCCACACACATGCTCTGCTGCAGCTGATGAGGTGGCCTCGGAAACCCCCGTTGCTCCTTCCCCTGCAGGGTGGTCCACACTTTGTCACCACGGAGC
Organism: Tragelaphus eurycerus; assembly: GCA_935064755.1. Lineage (NCBI taxonomy): Eukaryota > Metazoa > Chordata > Mammalia > Artiodactyla > Bovidae > Tragelaphus > Tragelaphus eurycerus. The sequence continues at coordinate 814,962 of CAKXYN010000102.1, forward strand.
TGATGGTGGGTGTGACCCAGCTCCCAACTGGCTCCTGGCATCACCAGGGCTCCTGCGTTTCCCCCAACAGTTCAGGGACATACACTTCATTCATTAAACCCACTGAGTCCTGGAGGCTGAGGTCACCCTACTGAGGCAGAGGAAGACTTGGTTTGGGTGTGTCTGCCCTGGAGGCCTGGCTGCCTCCTCTAGTGTGATCTTGGGCAAACGCATCACATGGTCTCAGAGCAGTTGTTCGTAAACTGGGCCTGCTCTTGGGTATTGGCTACGTTTGCTCAGAGAATAGGCTAAGTGATGGACATAAAACCCATTGTCCTGGGCGAGGTACGTGGCAGGCCCTCAGTAAAGTGGGCGATTATGGAATCTGCAGAAGTTCAGCAGTTGATGTAGATAATACATACATTTAGTTTGCCAGAATAAAGCACCACAGATTGGGTCATTAAAAGGAGATTTTTTTTTTTCTCATGGTTTTGGAAGCTGTGTTCTGATCACTTTTTGTAATGATACCAGTCTTATTCAATTGGAGTCCACTCTGCTGACCTCAGAGAAGGCAATGGCACCCAACTCCAGTACTCTTGGCTGGAAAATCCCATGGATGGAGGAGCCTGGTGGGCTGCAGTCCATGGGATCGCTAAGAGTCGACATGACTGAGTGACTTCACTTTCACTTTTCACTTTAATGAATTAGAGAAGGAGATGGCAACCTACTCCAGTGTTCTTGCCTGGAGAATCCCAGGGACGGGGGAGCTTGGTGGGCTGCCGTCTATGGGGTCGCACAGAGTCGGACACAACTGAAGTGACTTAGCAGCAGCTGCTGCTGACCTCATTTTAACTTAATTACCTCTTTAAAGCCCTATCTTCAAATATATTCTGAGGTCCTAGGGGTTAGGGCTTTAATATGAATTTTGGAGGGACAGAATACAGCTCATAACAATGCTATGCTATGCTAAGTCACTTTAGTCGTGTCCGACTCTGTGTGACCCCATAGACGGCAGCCCACCAGGCTTCCCCGTCCCTGGGATTCTCCAGGCAAGAACACTGGACTGGAGTCCACTGCATGAAAGTGAAAAGAGAAAGTGAAGTCACTCAGTCATGTCCGACTCTTAGTGACCCCATGGACTGCAGCCTACCAGGCTCCTCCATCCATGGGATTCTCCAGGCAAGAGTACTGGAGTGGGGTGCCATTGCCTTCTCATAACAATATATGTAAATAATTTCTCTAAAAAAAAGAATTAGGCACGATCAATGACATAATGAGCATAAAATGCCTCCAAAAAGTTTAGGGGTTAAGACTTTAACATATGAATTTTGGAGGGATGGAATTCTGCTCATAACAATAGATGTAAATGTTTTCTATTAAAAAAAAATTAGGCATGATCAATGACATAATGCTTATAAAAGGCCTCCAAAAATTTTAAGAAAGTAAATCAATACTGAGCGATAATATTTAAAATAGATCTAAACTGTACATTTTTTCCACCTTAATATTTTCTTCACTCTTCCCCTTGTAGCCTTGACACACATCCACAGACCACAAGACACAAAAATCAGTTTGCTAGTTTGAAAGCCAGGCCAATCATTTCTACAAGGTCTACTCTTAATTTTTGGTACCTTGGCTCTTAGGTGGACGCAGAGGGCCCCCAATTTCGTTGAAGTGACCCCTTCGTCAGTCATAAAAGATTTAAAAGCTTGGACATATCACAAAATCGTGGGGGTAGAGATAGATTTGCAGTGATGATGGGCGAGCAGTGTAGCGCTCCATTCTGCAACCTGTAACTCCTTGGCGTGATTCTTGGCAACCTAGAAGTTGCTTTGACATAAAATCTATGCTGTAAAAGGATGCCTTCTCCCCTTGAAAACCTGAGCGGTTTTTCTGGCTTTTAGGTTCCCTCTCATTGTACACCGTGGGGCAGTCTCAGATGAAAGGTCCATGTCCGTATGTGGGCTCAGTCACTGCGGTCATGTCTGACTCTTTGCAACCCCCTGGACTGTCGCCCGCCAGACTCCCTCTGTCCATGGGATTCTCCAGGCAAGAAGAGTGGAGTGGGTTGCCATGTCCTCCTCCAGGGGATCTTCCCAACCCAAGGATCAAACCAAGTCTCCTGCACCGGCAGGTGGCTCCTTCACCTCTGAGCCATCAGGGAAGCCCACAATCAAAAAAAAATAAAAACAAAACACAACAACCTTGAAGGGAAGAAGACCATCCACAACTTGTCGTGAAAGGGCTATACTTTGTCTTGGGACCCTTGTCTATACAGTGGACATCCTTAGACTGCCTCTGTGGAGAAATTGAGGGGTAATCCCAATGGTGACAGTCTTGGCGTGCGCTCACGTTGCCTGGTCTTGCTGCCACAACCCACAAGGCACAGAAGGCAGAAGCCTCAGGTCCTGACTGAAGGTGTGGACTAGATCTTGGGTCTTCCCCCAGTTGTCCTGGGCACTCTCTGTGGCTCTATAAACACTGGCAAGTCTCGGGGACCCTCTCCATCAGCTGTTCCTGGGCTGCCCATTACTGAGCCAGAAGTCAGAGACAGAGGAACCCATGGACACAGCCCAGAGAGGTCAGACTCTCAGAGCATAGCCAGGGTAGCAAAGAGCAGAAAGTGTCACTGGGCACATACAGACAAAACCCACGTGACGTGGGTCCAGCTGGTCCTGCTTCCACTGGGTCCCTGTGCGCTGAGACACAGCTCATCATGAGGAGGGTCTCTGGTGTCTCCACTGCTTTGCAGCTGGGAGGAGCCCCCGTGCTGTTCCCTGCCTGGGCTGACTGTACCAACTCTCACCCTTTCCAGCATAGCTCACCATGAGCTCACAGCAGAGCGTGGGCACCTCGGATTTACCTTGCCTCGGGCAGGAAGCATTTAGTTTTCCGCTGCTGGTTTGCCATCATCTGGCTCTTGTATCTCATCACTCATGACCTTGCATGATTCCTTGGTCACTGCTCCTTCCTCTTCTGATAACTCCTACAATTTGATAACATAATCCCAGGTGTTCCCATCCTCTCTGAGTGTCAGCCCCCAAAGCTGGCATTTCATCTGTGTGTCTCCTTCAGGCCTCCTTATTGTTGAGCTGTGTTGACCTCATTGGACTGCTTTGTAAAAATATGACTGTGTTCAGGACCTCTGACTCCCGCATCTTGGGCTCCTTAATCAAAAGTGTCAGAATTCTTTTGAAAAGCTCCCATTGTGGGGGAGATGGTGGTGGGGGAGTTATGGGAGGAGGAAGTTCGTTGGGTACTGAACACAATTTAGTATCTTTTTGTTTTCCCATACCCTTTCACTCAGGTAGTCAAACACTTTTCTGCTTTGCTGCTGCTGCTAAGTTGCTTCAGTCGTGTCTGACTCTGTGCAACCCCATAGAGGGCAGCCCACCAGTCTCCCCCGTCCCTGGGATTCTCCAAGCAAGAACACTGGAGTGGATTGCCATTTCCTTCTCCACTGCATAAAAGTGAAAAGTGAAAGTGAAGTTGCTCAGTTGTGCCTGACTCTTAGCAACCCCATGGACTGCAGGCCACCAGGCTCCTCTGTCCATGGGATTTTCCAGTCAAGAGTACTGGAGTGGGGTGCCATTGCCTTTCTGCTCTACATATTGCCAAAGCAATGTCTTCTTAGGGCCATATATCACTGGCTGTTTTTCCTAAGTACCTCTGAGTTTTATTCCTGAAATTATTCCCTTCTGGGTTAACATTTTACCAGACAGCTCACTTAGCCTTATTAGATTGCTCGGTTTTTTATCTTCCTTCATATTTTTTTCAAGTTTTTAAAACTCAAAAACTAAACTCATGGCATCCGGTCCCATCACTTCATGGTAAATAGATGGGGAAACAATGGAAACAGTCTTCATTTTCTTGGGCTCCAAAATCACTGTGGATGGGTGACTGTGGCCATGAAATTAAAAGATGCTTGTTCCTTGGAAGAAAAGTTATGACCAACCTAGACAGCATATTGAAAAGCAGAGACATTACTTTGCCGACAAAGGCCCGAATAGTCAAAGCTATGGTTTTTCCAGTAGTCGTGTATGGATGTGAGAGTTGGACCATAAAGAAAGCTAAGCACTGAAGAATTGTTCCTTTTAACTGTGGTCCTGGAGAGGACTCTTGACAGTCCCTTGGATGGCAAGGAGATCCAACCAGTCCCTCCTAAAGGAAATCAGTCCTGAATATTTCACTGCAAGGACTGATGCTGATGTTGAGGCTGAAGCTCTAATACATTGGCTACCTGATGTGCAGAGCTGACTGATTGGAAAAGACCGTGATGCTGGGGAAGATCGAAGGCAGGAGGAGAAGGGGACGACAGAGGATGAGATGGTTGGATGGCATTACCGACTCTATGGACATGAGTTTGAGTAAATTCCGGGAGTTGGACAGGGAGGCCTGGCCTGCTGCCGTCCATGAGGTCACAAAGAGTCGGACACAACTGAGTGACCGAACTGAACTCATTAGTTGGTTTTTTACTAACTTAATAAATTAACATCAGCAAATTTTACCATCACCCTACTTACCCTGCCCCTAAGATACGTAAGATTATAATACAGTATTTTCAAGGATCAAGTTAGTGAGCTATGGCCAAGGGTTGGCCACCTGTTTTTGTAAATAACATTTTACCAAAGAAAAGATTAGGGGATTCTAACTTGCAGTTCTTTTTATTGCTTCCCTGGTGGCTCAGCAATGAAGAATCCACCTGTGAATGCAGGAGACATGGGTTCAATCTCTGTTTCAGAAAGATCCCTTGGAGAAGGAAATGGTAACTCACTGCAGTATTCTTGCCTGGAAAACCCCACGGCCAGAGGAGCGTGACAGGCCACAGTCCATGGAGTTGCAAAGAGTCAAACATGACTGAGCGACGAAACAATGGCAAGAAGAAACTTATAATACGGGAGCTTTTGTGTTCATTTTCATTTTTAAATGTTGCATTGCTGTATTAATTATCTTGATGTCTGAGTGCTTTGGAGTTGCTTAGATTTTTCTGCTGGAGACCAGTTACTTACCTCACCTAGGCAAAGCCTTGGACTTCCCTGGTGGCTCAGACGGTAAAGCGTCTGTCTACAATGCAGGAGACCCGGGTTCGATCCCTGGGTTGGGAAGATCCCTTGGAGAAGGAAAGGACAATCCACTCCAGTACTATTGCCTGGAAAATCCCATGGACAGAGGAGCCTGGTAGGCTACAGTCCATGGGGTCGCAAAGAGTCGGACACGACTGAGTGACTTCACGTCACGTCACGTCAGGCATAGCCTTGCAATAAATGTTGCCAGTCAAAATCCAGAGCAAATAGTGGTCACTTATGTTAAAAAGGAAAACAGACATTGAGCAGTCTTTGAAGGGTTTTGTGAGGTTTACTTTGATCGATTATTCACAGAGCCAAACTTGGTGTGTTGGGGTGTGGGACAACTTGGAGGAATACTGGGTTTATTTTGGGGGGTGAAATGCTTTCAGATTATTGTGGTGATGGCTACACAAGTCTGTGCATGTGCTAAATACTGGTAAAGTCTACACTTTCCATGAGTGACGTATATGGATATGTGAGTTGCATACTGAAAAAGCTGTCTCAAATAGCAAAACAGGAAAAAAAGAAAGAAAACAAAGCAATAAATGCAAATAATAGTTATGTTAACATTCTTGCCAAGGCTGCTCAGTGCACTTTGGCTAAATTCTGAGCGAGTGAGTGATGGTCACTCAATCGTGTCCGACTCTTTGTGACCCCATGGGCTGCAGCCCGCCTGGCTCCTCTGTCCTTGGGATTCTCCAGGCAAGAATCCTGCAATGGGATGGCTAAACCCTGAGAAGGTTGGTTGCTCTAGGTTGCTCTGGGACTTGTGGGAAAAGTGGAGGTGTGGCTGGAAGCATCTCCCCAGGCTCTTTCCGAGGGATGTCCTACAAGTAACTGGTGATGGAACCTACCTGGGGCACATTTGACCTGCTGGGCACCTTGACGGTACCTTTGGTGCCTTGATGGTACCTTCATCTGTTTGCAGATGGAGAGATCACAGGTTCAGGAGGTCCAGAGTCATGTCAAGCTCAATGGTGTTACATAGTGTTGAATTTCTACTTGTTCACATCCTCCAGGAGAATAAGGCTGGGGAAGAGAACCTCGAGGGATCACACATCTATTGAAATCATACTGAGGGACAGGACCATTTTTGTCCCTTCTGTCATCCCAGTTTCATCTTGGGTTAAATCTATAGCTGTCCTCTTACACTCATCAAGAATGTCTGTCTGAACTGAAATGATATGAATGGGTGATTAGCAACATTTACAGTGTATTTTAAAATTCAAAAGATAGCTTTTTTGTGTGTGGTGAAAAATGCGGAAATATTTTAAAAATTATTTTTAGCATGGATGATAATCATACGAGGATTCTAGACATACGCAGGATTTTAAGGGGAGCTTCAAAAAATCTTTGGACATTAACATTTTCTAAAGAAATCTTAAGAGAAAAAAAAATCAGTGATGATTTATTTTGATTGCATATTCACTTTCTTGATTTTAAGATAATATAGAATTGCTCCTTTTTACTTTAAAGTTGGTATTCTTTTTGAGGAGTTTATTTGCTTAGAATTTTTGAGTGACTTGGGTAATATGCTGAGTTTGAATAAATATCCCCCTTGATGGTGATGATGATAATGGTAATGACGAAGACATAGGTATTTATTGAGGGTTTTTCTCGCGTGTAGATCAGGGTTTCTCAACTTCGGAGTCAGTTCTCAAGTCTGGGCCTGGGTCAGCCTTTTTGGAAGAGCTGTCCTGCTCATTGCAGAGTGTTGGGCGGTATCTGTAGTCTCAACCCACCAGCTGCCTGAGGGGGCTCCCTCGGTCCATGACAACTGAATACACCTCTAGGTGTTGCCAAGATCCTTAATGATGCGGTTGCCCTAGTCTCAAGGCTTTAGCGTGGTCTCCAGCCCAAGTGCTTAAGCACCATCATCTCATGAACTTTCATGACCAATATGAAATACGAGTCCGGGTTATCCTCATTTTTAAAATTAGGCAGCAGCGTTAGAGCTGAAGAGCTTGCTCAAGAGGGTGGCTCAGCCAGTACCTGTGGGATATTCGTTGGCTGGGTATTACTTCCCAGTATGGAAAAATACTAAGTGCAGAGATTAGAAAACCTCTATAGTGGAAAAAGGATTGGAAGTTTTGCAAAATATACTCTTCTTACCCCACCCCAGTACTTTTGCCTGGAAAATCCCATGGACGGAGGATCCTGGTAGGCTCCAGTCCATGGGGTTGCTAAGAGTCGGACACGACTGAGCGACTTCACTTTCACTTTTCACTTTCATGCATTGGAGAAGGAAATGGCAACCCACTCCAGTGTTCTTGCCTGGAGAATCCCAGGGACGGGGGAGCCTGGTGAGCTTCTGTCTATGGGGTCGCACAGAGTCGGACACGACTGAAGCGACTTAGCAGCAGCAGCAGCAGCAGCAGCACAGTGTATTAAAAAGCAGGGACATCACTTTGCTTGACAAAGGTCCATAGAGTCAAAGCTATGGTTTCTCCAATAGTCATGTATGGATGTGAGAGTTGGACCACAAAGAAGGCTGAGCACTGAAGAATTCATGCTTTTGAACTGTGGTGTTGGAGAACTCACTTGAGAGTCCCTTGGACTGCAAGGAGATCCAACCAGTCAATCCTAAAGGCAATCAGTCGTGGATATTCATTAGAAGGACTGATGCTGAAGCTCAACTCCAATCCTTTGGCCACCTGATACAAATAGCCAACTCACTGGAAAAGACCCTGATGCTGGGAAACATTGAGGGCAGGAGGAGAAGGGCGCTACAGAGGATGAGATGGTTGGATGGCATCACTGACTCAATGGACGTGAGTTTGAGCAAGGTCCAGGCATTGGTGATGGACAGGGAAGCCTGGCATGCTACAGTCCACGGGGTCGCAAAGAGTTGGACACAACTTAGAGACTGAACAACTAGAAAATATATCCTTACTATAAGACTCAGCAATACTGGTCCTTGGTATCTACCTGAGAGAAAATCTTACATTCCATAAAGGTCTCAAGCTGAATGTGAGGTCTCAGCTTTATTTGTGATAATCAAAGCCTAGAAACAATCCAGATATCCTTAAATAGGAAAATGGATTTAAAAAAATAAAAAAGAAAGCTACTTGGATACAGCTGTTTACTGCTCACCCATAAAATGATGCCTGCGGCCATTTGCATGCATTTTAAAGACATAATCCTGCATAAGGTAGAAAGCTAGCTTCAAAGGATTGTATGCTGTATAATTCCATCTGAGATTCTCAAAATGAGAAACTAGGGATGGTCAGTGGTTGCCAGGAGTTAGAGGTGGGGGTCACTGTGAAGGGTTAGCAGGACAGAGTTATCTGTCTTTGGTAGTGATTAAAACACACAATGAAACTGACGTTTAATCCCCCTCCCCCAGTGGCTTATTCTTACCTTCCTCAGGCTATGCACATACATTTTATTTTATTTTATTTTTCACTTTACAGCTGCCTCTATTTTGGGAAGCATAGATTTATGATGTTCCGTTGCAGGGGTCAGCAAATAACCACAAATGGGCCACATTTGGCCCACCATCTTTTTCTTTTTTAATAAAATTTTATTAGGATATAACCACACTCATTTATTTACGTATCATCTACGGCTCCTTTTATGCCATAACAGCACAGGAAAATATTTATTATTTAGCCCTTGAGAGAAAAAGTTTGCTGATCCCTTGTCTGTAATAGTATGTAAGCTGGCAGAGTCAGGAACGACTTAGCCACTGAACAATAGCAATAAAGTTAAGAATAGGTCTTCATATGGTTTCAATGTAGTAAAAAGAAAAAAAAAAACCCACTGTACACTTAAAGAGATATTTTGAAATAACACTGTGTTTTTGCCAAATCTATATCTTATATGGTCTGCTCTTGCAAATCAATGGCGTGTCCCTTCTCTCCTTTTCTTCATATATAAATTTTTCTTTAAATGGGCTGTACTTTTTTTAGTGAAAGTGTTAGTCGCTCAGTCATGTCTGACTCTCTGCCACCCCATGGAATGTAGCCCCCCAGACTCCTCTGCCCACAGGATTCTCCAGGCAAGAATCCTGGAGCGGGTTGCCATGCCCTTCTGCGATATACCCATATTTTATTTGCAGCAGCATAATTTGCAACTATCACTACAAAGAGGTGAGAGAAAGCATAGCTCAATGTAATCTAAATATTACCTTGGAACATATTTCAGCTCTTCTAGCTATCTGCAAATTGGCAAGAGAACCTTATGTACAGAAAAGGAGCTACTTTTTATTATTCTCTTGTCATCTGGCTAGCCTTTGGAACAACTTTTCATTATTTGGTGACTGGATCAAAAGCTTGGTGGTTGGAGGAAGAAAAATAGAATACGCTAGTGACGTGTGTGATTTATAAACCAGGTCATCTCTCTTTAGTATATTAAAATTAGAGTTCACTGGTATTTGTTTGTGCATTTGAAATCTCTTTCTTAATATTCTTCTGAAAGGCCGGCGAGACCAGCATAATTTACTCACGTTGGTATCTTTTTCATTTGTCTCCATGGTGTCTAGCATTATTAGAAGTGTTTATGACTTATTAGCTTCTTTGAAAGTACTCTCTCTAACTTTTTTTAGTCAGAGTAGTTCAGAAAATTAGCAGAGGGCAGCCCTGCTTTGTTCTGATGGCCTTGAGGTGCGGATCGAGTGTCTCCCAGGGCCAATTAGGAATCCCTTTCAAGCCAGTACGAAACACATAAACGGACGCATTTTCCGCTCACACGATTGCACGTGGCGTTGGAGCTCTGTGTTCCTTGTGGTCTTTTCCCAGGTCCTTTCCTTTCCCCTTTGTTTGAAAATAAAAGGCAAAAGTTACCAATTCACTCAGATGTAAAGCATGTCAAATACACAAAGCGTAGACTTTAAGGATTAGAGATATTGCCACTTTACAGCCACAGGCCTTAGAGACTAGGAAGATGTCGTGAACTGAAGGAACATCCACCTCATACCAGACTTGGCAGCAAGCTCTTTATATGTATTGGGTTGGCCAGAGAGTTTCGAACAAAGTTTGTTTACCATAGCATCTTATGGGAAAGCCCAAACAATTTTTTTTTTTGCCAACCAATATGATCTCAGTTAATACAGCTCTTTGGGTTCAGGAACTACGTCTTAAAGGAGGGATGCTTGTCTCCCAAGAGAGGAGTGACTTGGGCAGGTCTGACGGACCTTTGGTCCTTGCAGTATTTCCCCCTCGACCTGGGTTTAGGGAGGTCAGCTTCTGCGGTAGGAAACTTGCTGGCAAGCGACCCTTCATTATGAAGCAAGGACCAAGTAAGGCATGTAAGTTCCAGGACCTTTGTTTTTCTTCCGCAATGGCCTATCCCATGGCAGATGGTTTTTACCAAAAAATACTCTAAAGAATGGACCTCCAGTGATCTTCCGAGTGAGGACCAAGGTTGTTATTATTATGCAACAAAGGTTTACTGATGCTCTGTGAGTCTTATATTGTCTTTGGCACTCAGGTTCAGAAAAGCATGGTGTTTGTCATACAGTAAGGCACACATGTGTGTGCTCAGTCCTATCTGACTCTGTGACCCTGTGGACTGTAGCTGCCAGGCTCCTCTGTCCATGGGATTCTCCCAGGCAAGAATACTGGAATGGGTTGTCATTCCCTTCTCCAGGAGATCTTCCCGACACAGGGATCGAACCACTTCTCTTGCATCTCCTGCACTGGCATGTGGGTTCTTTACTGCTGGTACCACCTGGGAAGCCCCTAGAAAGGCATGAAAAAAGCTCAGTCGTGTCCGACTCTTTGCGAGCCCACGGACTATAGCCAGCCAGGCTCCTCTGTCCATGGAGTTGAAAGGCATAGTCTTGGTCTAATTTGGGAGGCAAAATTATCCCCTAGGGGGTTCTCTAAGTTGTACACTGAAAAACGGACATCTATTCCGCTCCACACCCCGTGTTGGGATCTGGGAATATGCTTGGTGAGCTTGTCTCCATGGGGCTTATATTCTAGCAGGAGAGTTACCACGCAATTAGACACATAGATGAGAAATCGCAGATAGATAAATATACTGAAGGGAGCAGACATTGTGACTGAGTCCCTAGTGGGGAGGGGGTACTTTTGGATGGGACATCTCAGGAAAGGAGCTTTTTCTGAATAAGCAGCATTCAAGATGGAATCTGGAGGTTGGTTGGTGGAAGCGAGCTGCAAGCCCTGTGCTCTGATGCCCGCTTTGCATGGAAGGTCGTTGCCAAAGGATTGTCACCTGTTCACCACTGTGAAGCACCCCTACCTGGGGTTTTCTGCACTCGTTTCACACCATCGGAGCCGGAGGCGCCCTATAAAGGTAGCAAAGGACTTTCTATCTGCACTAACGTTTCACTTCTCTGCAACATTTAATTGCTGTAAGGGGAGCCTGTTAGGCACCGCTGCAGATGGGTTGGCTTCTGCCATGCCTCCAGCCGAGTATCTTTTACAGAAATTTGTTCTCCTTTCTCTAACCATCCCGCAGTGAAATGAATCAGTGAACTTTGCAAAGCCTCTGCTTCTCATTGGCAGCTACGAAATCGAAGCCTCCCGTGAATGGAGAAACACTTAGCGGAAAATTGTAAAATGTGCCATTTTCCTCTGCTCAGCAGGAAAAAGCCACAGTGACTTGGACAGTCTGCTTCTTGTTTGTGCAGATGCATTGAATAATTGTGCATTCCACTGGCCCTTTGCACATGCTGCTGCCACTGCGGCTGCTAAGTTGCTTCAGTCGTGTGCAACTCTGTGCGACCCCATAGATGGCAGCCCACCAGGCTCCCCCGTCCCTGGGATTCTCCAGGCAAGAACACTGGAGTGGATTGCCATTTCCTTCTCCAATGCATGAAAGTGAAAAGTGAAAGTGAAGTCGCTTTCATGTCTGACTCAGTGACCCCATGGACTGCAGCCCACCAGGCTCTTCCATCCATGGGATTTTCCAGGCAAGAGTACTGGAGTGGGGTGCTGTTGCCTTCTTCTCCCTTTGCACATACTGCTCCCCAATTCGTGTCTGCTCCTGCCTTTTCTCTGGTGCATTAGCATGTGTCTGTCCGTCTATGATCCACTTGGGTTATAAACAAGCCCACAGGGCTCTTGGAGATATTTAACCCAAGGTAGATTTGGGGCTGTTTTTCCATTCCCCAGGGCCCCAGCCTCAACCCCCGGCCCCATCCCTAAAACTTCCAGTCATCTCACGTCCTAATTATCTTCATGACCATATGGAGAGTGAGCATGGCATGCCTTCTCAGTCTAGTTATAGTGATTCCAGAAATGCAATTCAGATGCGAAGAAGAAAGAATTAATTAATAGTAACTGAAATCAAATATACCCCGGGAGGAGGGCATGGCAACCCACAGTATTCTTGCCTGGAGAATCTCATGGACAGAGTAGCCTGGAGGGCTAAAGTCCACAGAGTTGCAAAAAGTCAGACATGACCAAAGTGACTTGCACAGCACAACACCCAGATACGTATTAAGGAGATGATAAATGTCATTCAGAGGACGTGTAAGGAGTCCTGGGATTTGGCATATCAGAGAAGCCTACTTGGAGGAAGTGGCATCAGAGATGGGCGAAAGTGAAAAAGTAAAATTATTAGTTGCTCAGTTCAGTTCAGTTCAGTTACTCAGTCGTGTCCGACTCTTTGCGACCCCATGAACTGCAGCACGCCAGGCCTCCCTGTCCATCACCAGCTCTCGGAGGTCACTCAGACTCACATCCATCGAGTCGGTGATGCCATCCAGCCATCTCATCCTCTGTCGTTCCCTTCTCCTCCTGCCCCCAATCCCTCCCAGCATCAGAGTCTTCTCCAATGAGTCAACTCTTTGCATGCGGTGGCCAAAGCACTGGAGTTTCAGCTTTAGCATCATTCCTTCCAAAGAACACCCAGGGCTGATCTCCTTCAGAATGGACTGGTTGGATGTCCTTGCAGTCCAAGGGACTCTCAAGAGTCTTCTTCAACACCACAGTTGAAAAGCATCAATTCTTCAGCACTCAGCCTTCTTCACAGTCCAGCTCTCACATCCATACGTGACCACAGGAAAAACCATAGCCTTGACCAGACGGACCTTTGTTGGCAAAGTAATGTCTCTGCTTCTGAATATGCTATCTAGGTTGGTCATAACTTTCCTTCCAGGGAGTAAGCGTCTTTTAATTTCATGGCTTCAGTCACCATCTGCAGTGATTTTGGAGCCCCCAAAAATAAAGTCTGACACAGTTTCCACTGTTTCCCCATCTATTTCCCATGAAGTGATGGGATTGGATACCATGATCTTCGTTTTCTGAATGTTGCTCAGTCGTGGCCAACTCTTTGTGGCCTCATGGACTGTAGCCCACCAGGCTCCTCTGTCCATGGGAATCTCCAGGCAAGAATACTGGAGTGGGTTGCCATGCCCTCCTCCGGGGGATCCTGCTGACCTGGAGATCACACCTAGGTCTCCTACATTGCAGGCAGATTCTTTTCTATCTGAGCCATTAAGGATGAGTGCGAGTGAATGGGTAAACTGTTACCATGTAGAAATTGTATCCTCCACACACAGCAAGAAGCAAAGACCCCTCTGCACATGGACCCAGAGTGGAAATTCTGGAGTAGAAATAACAACAAATGTTTAAGGGCACATTAGGGGGTGGGGGCGGGGAAGCCAGGATGCAAGGTAGCGAGACTACAAGTTTACAAGCTTCTGTGCAGAGAGAATGTTCATTTGCACATCGATGGGTGCGCACTTTAACAGTCTATAACCACGGCTGGAAACTCAGCTGCCAGTGGCTGAATCCTCAACCAGGGCTGTGACGTGACTATGTCAGAGGATTTTAAAAAGTCAACATTGTGGACATAGGCATGGAGAATAACATACGGACGATGAATTAAACAATGTTGGTAGCCTTGGAAGCGGAAAACACTTAAAAATGTTCAATACTCATTGCTGTGAAACCCACTTGTTTGGGATTTTTTCATGCCATCCCCGAGTGGCCTGGAATTTACCTTTCCCCTGCTGATGAAGATGTGTGTAATGAGCAAATGCATGGTGCTGGCACAGCTCAAGCATGCCTTCTCAAGCATCTTAAAGCAGGGTTCAGCTCAGTTCAGTCGCTCAGTCGTGTCCGACTCTTTGCAGACCCCATGGACTGCAGCACACCAGGCCTCCCTGTCCATCACCTAATCCTGGAGCTTGCTCAAGCCCCTGTCCACCGAGCCGGTGAGGCCATTCAAGCATCTTATCCTCTGTTGTCCCTTCTCCTCCCGCCTTCCATCTTTCCCAGCATCAGGGTCTTTCCAAATGAGTCCATTCTTTACATCAGGTGGGCAAAGAATTGGAGTTTCAGCTTCAGCATCATTCCTACCAATGAACAGATCAGGACTGATCTGCTTTAGGATGGACTGGTTGGCTCTCCTTGCAGTCCAAGGGACTCTCAAGAGTCTTCTCCAGCACCACAGTTCAAAAGCATCAATTCTTCGGCGCTCAGCTTTCTTTATGGTCCAGCTCTCACATCCATACATGATAACTGGAAAAACCATAGCTTTGATTAAAAGGACCTTTGTTGGCAAAGTAATGCAAAGCGGGGTGTTGCACGTAATATGTGCAGACAATCTGTAGGTATTGGTAGGTGCTAAGCAGTTGTGTCTCTTTGTCAGCATTAGTGTTGCTTGGCAATGGTATTTCATTGTTTTGCTGTTTTTTAAGTATAAATATATGTCATTTTGTTTATTTTTGGCTCCGCTGGGTCTGCATTGCTGCTTGCGGGCTTTCTCTAGTTGTGGCGAGCGGAGGGTACTCTCTGGCCGTGGAACACGGTCTCTAGGGCTCGTGGCCTTCGGTAGTTGTGACACGTCGTGCACTAGAGCACAGGCTCCGTCGCTGTGGTTCACAGGCTCAGTTGCTCTGACCTATACGGGATCTTCCCAGACCAGGGACTGAACCCATGTCTCCTGTATTGGTGGGTAGATTCTGAACCACTGAGCCGCTAGGGAAGCCTCATTTGCTTTTATTTTTGTTGACAGTGACTAAATAACCAGGACAGAAGAGTAAATAGATGGAGATCTAAACTGCCTGGGCTGTATGGTGTCCGGATGAGCTCAGGGAAGGACAATGGCTTAGCCTTCAGTCAGGAAGCTCACAGGTGAAGCAGGCTCCAGGGAGAAGCCTTGCAAGTCACTCCTGTCTCCAGATTCTTCCCAGAGACCAGGCTACAGCAACCTGCTGCTTTGAGGCTGCTGCTGTTTCACCCTGAGGTTGCGTCTGACACCCAGGACTCCTTCTGCACTCTGGGAGGAGAATCCCAAGCTAGTCACAGCCTTTTACATCATCGCCGCTCTCCACTCCTTGTTGCCAAGGTTAGGGGACCTCCTGGGCTTGGCCAGCGGGCTTTGTCAGGACCACCTCTTCCCTGTCACCATTTGGGTTCTTGTCATGAGCACAGGATGGGGCTTCCCAGGGGTCTTCGTGGGTCAAGAGTCCACCTGTAGTGCAGGAGACATAGGAGATGCGGGTTCGATTTCTAGGTTGGGGAGATCCCCTGGAGAAGGGCACGGCAACCCACTCCAGCATTCTTGTCTGGAGAATCCCGTGGGCAGAGGAGCCTTGTGGGGTACAGTCCATGGAGTCACAACAGGTCAGACACAACTAAAGCAACTGAGCACAGACACACATGGGCATGGAACACCAGCCTAGATGCTCACATGCTCAAAATGTGCCCTCTTGCTGCGGGCAGAACCCCGCCCCCCTCCCTTTGGCTGGAGATTCCAAAGGAAAGGGCTTTTTCATGTCATCTCTGTGATGTTCTGGACTCTTTGATGTTTGTGTAAATTAGCCCAAGGCTCTGATACCAGCAGTCATGGGAAGGATTGGGGTTTCTTCAGGCGGATGAGGGAGGAGGGAAGTTCTGCATACCCTCCTCCGAGGGCGCTGGGCCCTACTGCCTTAGGTTTGCTTGGTTAATTTTCTTGTTCACTTGTGTCTGACTCTCTGTGACCCCATGGACTGCAGCAAGCCAGGCTTCCCTGTCCTTCGCTATTCTCCGGAGCTTGTTCAAACTCATGTACATGGAGTCGGTGATGCCATCCAACCATCTCATCCTCTGTCGCCCCCTCCCCCCTGCCCAATCTTTTCCAGCATCAGGGTCTTTTCTGATGAGTCAGCTCTTTGCATCAGGTGGCCAAAGGATTGGAGCTTCAGCTTCAGCATCCGTCGTTCCAGTCAATATTCAGGGTTGATTTCCTTTAGGATGGACTGGTTTGATTTTTACCTGGTAGAACAAAGATGTGCAATTTCCACTTACAGGGAGTAGATAAGAAGTGCAGTGAGACCATCAAGTCAGTGTTTGCCTTCAAGTTTTTCCTCGGGGGCTTCCCTGGTGACTGGGTGGGAAAGAATTCACGTGCTAATGCAGGAGACACGGGTTCGATCCCTGATCCAGGAAGTTCCCCCAGGCTTTGGAGCAACTAAGCCCGTGCACCACACGTCCTGAGTCTGTGCAGTAGAGACTAGGGGCCACAACGACTGAGGCTGTGTACCCTGCAGCCACTGCTCCACTACAGGAGAAGCTACTGCAGTAGAAGGCCTTGCACCACTAGGGTAGCCCTCTCTTTGCACAACTAGAGGACAGCCCATGCAGCAACGAAGACTTAGCACAGCCAGAAATAAATACATGAAATTGCAAAAGAAAAAAAGATTTTACGGTATTTTTATCCTATCAGCCAACCCCTCATCTCCCTTCTCTGCTGATACCATCATCGTTTCAACTCGTCTTTGCCCCCTTTAGATGGAAACCTCATATTAAAATATTTGGAAGCGGCTTCCTCCAATGGCTTAGGGCTCAGAGTGCTTATACGAATGCTGACACAAATCTGTGCTCCTGGGAGTCGTTTGAGAAAGTCATGGCAAATTTAGTGGAGAAAACATTAAAATAATAATTTTTTTTTGAGAATCTGTTGTTTTCCTTGAGACATCCGGATGTGTGGCGGGTGATGTCTTTATTTCCGTCTGCCCGACGCTTTTGAAACATTAAATGACATCCACACGTTTGAGTCTGAGGGAGAAAAGAAGTCTATGCCTGAAACTGAGCCTCCATCTCTTCCTTCTTGATGCCACGCGTCTTTTTTCAGGTACCAGTTATGTAAGGCTCGTTCTGTATCGCATCACCCTCCCGAGCGCCTTTTTTTCCTGCATTTTGAAGAGTTGTCCAAAGGTTAATTGGTGGAGACCCGAGGGGGCGGGGCGGCTTTCCCCCAGAACTCTTTACATTTGCAGTGTTAACGGCCTCATAATGCATTTGCGTTGGGGCGTGATGACTCTCCCTGCTGTGACGTTCTTTTTTCCTACAAGAGGCGCTCCCGACCCTTCCCGCTGATGAGGGAGGCGGATGCCGTAATCAGTGCAAACCTTTCTGCACTCACATCAGACTGCCCCCACCCTCTCCTCTGAGCCTTGTGGGACTTCTGATTGCAAGACGTGAGGAAAACTTCTCACAGGGCGCTTGTGTTTTAAATCTGCTTTCCTGTAATCATGAGTTTGTAGCATTCCACCGAGACGAGACGGTCTTTTCTTAAGTGCTGGTATAATTTCTGATTTGTTCCAGAGCCACGTAAGATTCGAAAACGCTGAGGCTGCTTTGTAAGCTGGAAGTCTTCTTGGATTTGCATCATCCTCTGTAGGAAATGGCAACCCATGCCAGGATCCTTGCCTGGAGAATCCCATGGACAGAGTAGCCTGGCAGGTTTATAGGGTCGCAAAGAGTCAGACACGACTTAGCACAGCACTTTAGGAAAGTATAAGGGAAAATTCATAAACAGTCCACCTCCGTAGCCTGGGGTGGAATGGCATCGGAGGTTGAGCAGGCTACTTCCACCTCAGAAAATGCTCAGGGGCCTGCAGAGAAACACAGCAGGGTCTACATGCACCTCAAAAAACACAGCGCCTCAGTGAACCGCATGCATATTGTAAAATATACAGTCTCATGGGAATCCCTTTGTGCTTAGACCCTAAGTGCCCAGGAATAGACAGAGAAGCCAGTTGACTGTCCAAGATGTGTTCTTTGGGGGTTAATCACATGCCAAACTCAGATCCAGGTACAGCCGACTCAAATGTCCACAGGTAAAAGAGGTCTCAGCCCTTAAGAGATTCACATTTTATCATGAATGATGCTGATAACAAGCACATTCTAACACCAGTGGAATGTGCCGGTGGGTCAACCCTGGGTGTCCTCGGAGCAAGCAGTAGGGAAATTAAATCAGTAATTGATGGTTGTGATGAAGAGGAGGAATAGGCTCTGAGCAAGGCTTCCCTGGTGGTTTAGATGGTAAAGAATCCGCCCTCATTGTGGGAGACCTGGGTTCAATCCCTAGGTTGGGAAGATCCCTTGGAGAAGGAAATGGTAACCCACTTCAGTATCTTTGCTTGGAGAATCCCATGGACAGAGGAGTCTGGCAGGCTACAGTCCATTGGGTCACAAAGAATCAGACACAATTAAGTGACTAATGCTTATTTGATACTCAAGGCAAAAGCAAAGAAATGTTTAGTGTGTAACCCAAAAAGGGGACAAGGTAGGGCCAGGTAGAGGGGTATTTTATAAGAACACCATGTCTCTGCATCTCATGACATCATCTTTTAACCTCAACCTGTATGACGAGTTGTTTTTGTAGAAACCATGACTTTAGACAATAATGAATCCTCCTGCAATGCAGGAGACCTGGATTCGATCCCTGGGTTGGGAAGATCCCCTGGAGGGGAGGGCATGTCAATCCACTCCAGTATTCTTGGCTGGAGAATTCCCATGAACAGAGGAGCCTGGTGGGCTACAGTCCAGCGAGTGGCAGAGAGCTGGATGCAGCTGAGTGACTAAGCACACACACAGTGCCCATGGTTGCTGTCAATTATAAAAGCTTCTTCCTTAGCAAAACATTTTCTGGCTCTTGTACGTGAAGTCCTTTTTCTCCAAAATTTTTTTTTTTTTTTTTTCAAAATATATGCCCGTAGAAGCCTGTTCCTTGATTGTCATAGGAAGAAGACAGAGGTATGCGTGCTTGGTATTCATCTGTAGGTGTGGTTTGTGAGTTTCCTGCCACAGTGTTCCTGGATCCACGATCACTTTGACATGTTAAGAGCTTAGGTGTGATTCTCCTCCCTACCCCATTGAAGAGGCTGGGGGACAAAGCTGCTGACTGCCCACTGCCTAAGGCTCTGTCTTAAAGCCAACTATGGGCTTAGAGAGGCTAAGGAAGACAGAGTCTCAGGACCAATGCTTGGACTAAGTCATCCAGTCACTCAGGAACAAGGTCTAATCTAGCTGAAGTTCTCTTTCAGAGAGCAGAAGTCTGACACACCATTATTACATCTCATCTGGACAGAGTTGGAGGTGTATATTAGTTATTACATGCCAGAAAAACTTCACCAGCAGTTAAGGGTCTGTGTGTTTGTGTGTACAAGTGGAGAGAGAGACAGACAGACAGAGAGATACAGACAGAGAAAGGGAGAGAAAGATTTACTATAAGGAATTGGCTGGTATGATTATGGAGGTTGGCAAGTCCCAAGTCTTCAGATAATCCAGCAGACTGGAATGTCAGAAAAGAGCTGATGTTGGCTTTAAGTCTGGAGGTCACCTTCTGGCAGAATTCCTCTTTGCTCAGGGGGAGGCCAGTCTTTCTGTTCTATTCAGGCCTTCAACTGATGGAATGAGGTCCACCTACCTTCTGGAGGGCGTGTGCTCTATGCCACGTCCAGCAATGAAAATGTTCATCTCAGCCAAAGACACCCTCATGAAACATACAGCGAATCTTGACTCAACGTCTGGGCCACCACGGTCGAATCAAGTTGACACATAAAGTTAACCATCATAGTCATAGTTTACTGTGAACCATGTCAGGTTTGTGATCGCTGAAGAAAGAAGACTGAGCTTCGGGACCAGGGACCAGGCTTGATCACTCAAGAGCTTCTGTGTAGCAGAGTTTTATTCAAGTCTAAACTGGGACAGAGAAAGCTTCTGACATGGACATCGGAAGGGGAACAAAGATTGCCCCCTCACTAGTGTTGGCAAGGCCTTACATACCTTTCCCAGACCAGCTCCCACAACAGACATCTGAAATGAACAAGATTAGAACAATGGAAAGATCTGACACTTCCACAACATACACCTTGAAAATAACAAGGTCAGTCAGAAGGTTCTTGTTTCATAGGAGAAGCATGTCCTTGAGCAAGATTCATTGCTGTTGTTTAATCATGAGCACAGAGTTTAAGAGGAGTTGTTTTGTTGTGTAATCATCAGCTCTGGACTTGAAGAAAACGTCTTACGTGACTAAGACAAAGCAATGTAGGAAAAAGCGTTTGTCCTTTGCTCCTCCTTGAGAGCTCCAGCCCGCTTCCTTCTTGAGGGCCCTGGACTCCTTGTCAACCTACCTAAGAATTAACACGCTTGGTAGGAGGATTGATGGTTCAAGCAGCCAGAAATTGGTAGATCAAGATGACAGAACAGTAGAAAGTAGACAGAAGATTTAAGTAATGACATTCTGAAGTGTGGTATAGTATATATACACAAACTTACACACCAAATATAAAGAATGACCACAGGCAATACATGACAAGTCAATAATAATAATTAAAAAAAAGATAGTAAAACCCCATGTATTTGGGAACTGAAAAATGCAGTCCTCAATAACTCCTGGGTCACAGGAGAAATAACAATGGTAATTAAAAAAATGCTTAGAACTATTACAACATTAATGATACCATAAATCAATTGTATGCTACCAGTATCTTGGAAAAAAAAAAAAAAAGAAAAGCAAACCCACAAAAAAATCAATACCTTTCACTGTGCAGCCACCTCACTCCCTAATAAATCAAGACCGTATCTATTTATAAAACTCTGCAACAAAAGCTTGGTTGGAAGCATTTTTAATGAATGGCAGCTATTTGACATTATTGATTCTAATCAAGATTCTCATCTCGCCGACAAACGTATAAATCACGGCTCGTCCAAGCTTAGCACAAAGGGGATGTTTGTGGGAATCCTTTTAGAGCAAGTCAAGAGTGAAAGTGTGAGATTACTTGGACTTTATCAGAAGGAGCTAGAGTGGCAGAGAAAAGTGTTCATGGCAGTCCACAGCCAAAGAGAGTCCTCGAGGATAAGGTTCATTTGGTTGGAGATACGGGGAGAACCCCAGGTCAGCGCTATTGTGATAGGGAGACCATTCCAATCAGGGCTACAGGAGGAGGCATGACAAGCATGGCAGCTACTTTCACAGGGGTGTCTCTGTGTGTGTGTGTGTGTGTATGTGTGTGTGTGAGTGTGTGCATGTGTGTGTTGCCTGTGACAGCATTCAGCAAGCAAACTGTCTCCATGAGGGGTTTTAGGATTTTGTGGGTCAGAGGACCTCAGCCCTGACTCCAGCAATATGAAAGCAGCTATAATCTGTTCACCAGAATCTGGTTCTATCTGTGCCTCCAGGAAACTGTTTACAGAAAGGATGGTGGGCCAGATTTGACCAAAGAGTAGAGGTTGCCCGGCCTCCGAAACAGAGGGCCAGAATGGAAAAACCTGTATTGAGAGACGGTTGTTTTATCTTGGTTCAGTCAGTCAGTCAGTTCAGCCGCTCAGTCGTGTCCAACTCTTTGCGACCCTATGGACTGCAGCATGCCAGGCCTCCCTGTCCGTCACCAACTCCCGGAGTTCACTTAAATTCATGTCCTTTGAGTCGGTGATGCCATCCAACCATCTCATCCTCTGTCGTCCCCTTCTCCTCCTGCCTCCAATCTTTTCCAGCATCAGGGTCTTTTCCAATGAGTCAGCTCTTTGCATCAGGTGGCCAAAGTATTGGAGCTTCAGCTTCAGCATCAGTCCTTCCAATGAACAGTCAGGACTGATCTTTTTTAGGATGGACTGGTTGGATCTCCTTGCAGTCCAAAGGACTCTAAAGGGTCTTCTCCAACACCATGGTTCAAAAGCATCAATTCTTTGGCACTCAGGTTTCTTTATCTTGGTTAGTGTGTGTGTTATCTGGAGTATGTGCAAGTTTTGTATTCATTCACTTGAATAAAATTTTACCAGCTGCCCAGGTTGTACTCTTGCATTTATCTGAGATTGTTTGTTCCACTTGCCTCTATGTGGGTTTCTCTTCTGTTCAGCAGCACTTACGACATAGTAGAATTTGGAAAAAAAAAAAAAAATACTTGTGTATGTAGTTATTGTGCTTCTAGAGTTTGAAAAATATGGACTGTTCTTATGCTCTGTTGCTCAGTCATGTCTGACTCTTTGCAACCCCGTGGACTGCAGCCTGCCAGGTTCCTCTGTCCATGGGATTCTCCAGGCAAGAATACTGGAGTGGGTTGCCATTTCCTTCTTCAACCAGTTGTTCTTAACTGGCAGTTTATGGGAAATTATTATGTACCAAATCACCAAAATAAATGATTGGTCAATAGACAGATGTAAATATATATATATATATATATTTGGTTGTACCAGGTCTTATGGAGAAGGCAATGGCACCCCACTCCAGTACTCTCATCTGGAAAATTCCATGGATGGAAGAGCCTGGTGGGCTGCAGTTCATGGGGTCGTTAAGAGTCAGACACAACTGAGTGACTTCACTTTCACTTTTCACTTTCATGCGTTGGAGGAGGAAATGGCAACCCACTCCAGTGTTCTTGCCTGGAAGATCCCACGGACGGGGGAGCCTGGTGGGCTGCTGTCTATGGGGTCGCACAGAGCCGGACACGACTGTGGGGACTTAGCAGTAGCAGCAGGTCTTAGCTGCAGGAAGCAGGATCTTTGATCTTTGTTGTGACATGCATGTTCTACTTAGTTGTACCATGAGAACTCTGTTTTGTAGCACGTGGCATCTATTTCCCCAACCAGGGGTCGAACCTGGGCCTTCTGAATTGGGAGCTTGGAGTCTTACCACTGAGGGGAACGTCCCAATAAACAGACATTTAGCTGGAAAACAAATAAGTTTTCCCTTGGACATTTGAATATATACAAACTTAATTTCAAAGAAGAGTATTTAGACTTATTTTTAATTCTTTTTAAAAAACATACTTTGCGTATGTATTACACATATATGTGAAAAAATGCTTGCTCATGAAGAAGTATTATTCATATTAACTCTGTTTCAAGTATGATTGTAAGCCACAGAAGTCATTTCAAACAGTAAGGCGGAGCGAGTAAGCCACAAAGGCCATCCTTGATTTTCACCCTGAGCTCTTTCTTTGTTTATGTTGAAAGTGAAAGTGAAATTGCTCAGTCATGTATAACTCCCTGCGACCACATGGACTGTAGCCTACCAGGCTCCTCCGTCCGTGGGATTCTCCAGGCAAGAGTACTGGAGTGGGCGGCCATTTCCTTCTCCATCGCTCATGTTGGTATCCTGCTATTTTCATATTCTAAGCAGTTTTCTTTCCCTGAATCAGTGGCTAAATAATGGCAGTGTGATAACAGGACTATATCCCTGTGATAAACATCTAGTTTTTACAGATTGTATTATCCTTGTGTGTGCAATGGAAAATTCATTTATTTAAATGTCATAAAAGACTGCTTTTATTAATGTTATCAGTGACTTAGAATGAGATGCTGTTTCCTGAGATAAAAGAAAGAGTTGTGATGCTAAACAGAGTTCAGTAGAAATTGAACAGGGGGAAAAACACTTAGGTTCTCTTTTATTCTTTAGAGATTTATGTATGTGGTAACTGTCAGAATCAAGGGAAGAATAATTTTGTGTCTGAGGTGAAGGAAAATTAACAACTCGTGAATATACCCCATGTCATTAAACTATATTTAAAGATATATTGTCTTATCAATATACTCCATGTCATTAAAACATATTTAAAGATAAATTGTCTTATCAATATAGCATATGTCATTAAAACATTTAAAGCTTCTGTTTTATCATTTGATAAAAGTAGAATTTTATCAAATTCTACTATATCATAAGCACTGCTGAACAGAAGAGAAACCCAAGTAATGAAGAATGTAATTTATAGATGATAAAACAGATGAAGAATGCAATTTAGAGTGTAATTATAGAAATATTCATTTCAATATCTTAGTTTTTACAGTTCAGTTCAGTTCAGTTGCTCAGTCATGTCTGACTCTTTGCGACCCCATGAATCACAGCACGCCAGGCCTCCCTGTCCATCACCAACTCCCAGAGTTCATTTAAACTCATGTGCATCGAGTCAGTGATGCCATCCGGCCATCTCATCCTCTGTTGTGCCTTTCTCTTCCTGCCCCCAATCCCTCCCAGCATCAGGGTCTTTTCCAATGAGTCAACTCTTAGCATGAGGTGGCCAAAGGATTGGAGTTTCAGCCTCAGCATCTGTCCTTCCAGTGAACACCCTGGATTGGTCTCCTTTAGGATGGACTGGTTGGATCTCCCTGCAGTCCAAGGCACCTACAATTGATCTTTTTTTGGCCCTGCTGGGTCTTTGTAGCTATGCGTGGGCTTTTGTGGTGAGTAGGAGCTACTCTCTAGTTGAGGTGCTTGTCTTATTGTGGGGCTTGCCTGTTGTGACTCCCAGTCTCTCAAGACGAGCAGGCTCAATAGGTGTGGCTCATGGACTTCGCTGCCCCCTGGTATGTGGAATCCTCCCAGACCAGGGATCAAACCCTGCATGTCCCCCTGCAAGGCCAGGTGGTTTCTTAGCCAGTGGACCTCTGGGGGAAGTCCAATAATTGTTTTTATTAAGTAGAAAGTTTCTTATGAAACACCAAGAGCAACTGTAGACAGCTGTGTAAGCAGAAGGGAGGGCTGGAAGAGAGGGGGGTCACACCTCCTATAGAACCCCCAGAGCTCCCTGCGGTGACTGAAGGTTGCTGGAAAGGGAATCGCGTCTCACTTGGGAGGTTGCTTCATTAAGCTAGAACCTTGTGATCCAGTGGTTAGGACTCTGTGCTATCACCAATGAGACTCTGGGTTCCCTGGTGGGGAAAGTAAGGTCCCTAAATTAAGGGACCAGAGGAGGCAAAAATCTTTGGGACTTCCCTGGTGGCTCAGACAGTAAAGAATCTGCCTTTGGTGCAGGAGACCCAAGTTCAATCCCTGGGTCGGGAAGATCCCTTGGAGAAAGAAGTGGCCAC